>VDFB02189359.1:0-28617 GCA_007258455.2 Sequoia sempervirens
TAAATTTCCCTTTGGCTGGCCTAGTATCTTCAATTATGGTGAATTCTACCAGAAAATGCTCAAATACCGCAATTGACCAAATTGATGATTTTGGAAAAATATTTCGCTGCAACCAATCCTCTGAAATAAGAAATCTATCTAGCCTCTCGGCTATGTTAGTGAAACCTTTTCTCATATTGTTCCACGTAAATGTACCAGTGGATGCTTTAATATTTGGGTGATCCCACAATACTGGTTTACAATTTTTGACCAAACTGGACATTGAACTAATTTTTTTTAACTAAATCTTCACTTTCAAGTACCTATAGCTTCCAAACCATAAGGAATTTGAAGATGATGCAAACTAGTGATTTGTGAAATTTTGTCTGTAGATTCTAAATATATTTTTAATTTTTTTTTGAATGAGATTGCATTTATTTTTCCATCTCCTTCATAAACTAGTTTTTATTAGTAATCACCATTTTAAAAGAGTGATGCTCACCATAAACAACATAATTTTTTTTCTATGAAGGATAAAATTCTATTTTTTTCAAAGTTAGCTTCGTAACTACAATATCTAGCAAGTTAATTTGGTTTCATAGTGTTTTATTGAATATATTTTTCTTAATCAAGTTTTGAAGTCAAACCAATTACAATTTAGACATAGGCGAACTGTAAAAAACATAACCTTTTTTGTATGTATTGAAATTCATTTTTTTTTACTAGATCAAGGACATCAATACCTAGCCTGAACATATTTTTTAGATTTTTTTTTTATAATCTACTATTTTTCCACATGTGCAGAATAAAGATCTTGATTTTGCAGAAAACCCATATTCACAAGAAGAAATAAAAATAAATATAATAATCAAATAAAATAGCTTAAATTATACTTTTTAAAGCTTATAATAAGGACTACATAATTATAAATAAAATAAAATAAAATGAATTCAAAAGTGGTTTTTTATCAGCATTTTGATAGGTGTAAAGGAGACTCTGTTATAGTTATGGTTTAAAACTAGTGGGGTTCTATCCAAGGGGGTTTGATCTAAGTTGGTTTGATCAAACTTTCTTCAATTGGAATCCTTTAAATGAAACTTTTCAAGGCTTAAATTATTATTTAATTTTCTAAAAATATGTGATTTCAACAAAAATGAGGATGTCCCAAAAAGTGTAAACCACTATTGTGGGATCACCCCATCTATCAAGGTTATTGTTTATTCTTATAACAACCAATTTGATTTATATTTTATAATTATTGTGATAAAATGAGAATATGTCCTAACTTAAAAAGAAACCTCACCATTTACCACTAAATGTGTTGTCTTTTCTTTAATACATCTTAGTAATAATTTATCTATGTGTGACATAATAGTTTAGAAATATGGATAGTGATTCCCAAGTTAACTTGAGTTTCCAAATGTAAATAAAAGGAAATAAAGGAGAAGATAATAGAGTCTTTGAAGTTAAAAAATACACCATAAAAAATAGTGCAACTAAAAGAAAAAAGAAGATTGAAGGTGATCCTCCTCAAACCTAACAAGTTGAAAAGAAAACTACTAGTCCTAGTACTAGGACAAGAGGTAGTAAATTGAAAAAGGTTAGAACTAATGAGAAGGATTTGCATGATATTTTCAAACTTCATGGAAATTTATATAATGATTTGGAGGCTACTGAGGCCTTGAGAAAGTTTTAGTTATTCTTTAGGTTTGATTTTTTTTTGTTTTTATTTAGTTTCTTGGTTTTCTTGAACTTTGGTTTCTAAACTACTTTTATGTTGTTGATTAGTTGAACTTTGGTTGATATTTTTGTTGTATTTTATTTTAGGATCCTTGTAAAACCTATTTACCCTTAATCAAAAACCTTATTTTCAACTTGGAATCAGGAGTAAACTTTCAAGAATTAAAGTTGGAATCTAATGGAATATGTTAAGGCTTTGTTAACCATATTGAAGATAAGTACCTTCCATATGGGCTATCATGTAAACTAAAATGAAGCTATTATATATCACTGAAATATATGGTCTTTTGCAATAATGATGAATATAAGGGAATAATTATACCATCACATTATTCTCTCTGCTAATATTGTTGAGTGTATATCTTTGCATGACATTCATTTAGATTTAGTGTTACTAATAATATTGGGTATTAATGTTTGTTAAGCTAAATAGACACATTCAATCCTATATCTTATTAGCATCAACATGGGATGTTAAGATAAATATCATATATGTTGGCATTAATTAAAGAAACATTTCATATACCTAGTGGAAAAAATGGAGCTATGGAGATCTATTTTGAGTTTAAATAGCTGATCTAGTTATTACTTTAGTTTTGTAAATATTATGAGTCATACATGAAAATGGTCGTGCAATATGTTAATGCAAAAATGTAAATTTCTTGTTGATAAGTAATTAGCCAAGGAACTATGATAACAATATAAGCCAATAATGTATTATGGGATGTTCATGTAGAATTATGAATAATATTGGGTTGAGGTTTAATTTGAGATTTCAATGCTCTTGGAATGAAGTGCCTTAGGATATTTTTAATAATTGGAAACTTGGCTGAGTTTTCTTACATACTATTAAGCATTATTAATTATGAGAATCATTAAATGGAACCTTGTTGGATTATTTAATAGTAATCAATGAAACTATATGAACTATGATCTTATTTTAGAATGTGTATTGGTAACTAGTGGTTTGTTATAGTGTTGAGTCTTAATCCTTTCTATGGTTTTCCTTCTATAGTATTCTTTCTATTTCACTCCCATGAGTAATGTTATTAGCAGTGGTTATGGAACCTTGGATATGGGAACCCATGAGATATTATTGTGAAGTTAACTAGATTGGACTTTGATCCCTTTTGGAAGTGGGTATCTAAGCCATCCTAGGGAAAATGATACCCCTATAACTCAATTCCATAGGGGAGGTTTAGGAGGTAACTCCAAGGTTTGGGATATTTTCTAAATTGATTATCTCACCCTCTTTAGTATACTTTCTCTTGAGGTTAAAATATTCACTAGATGGTGGTGAAATCATCCTTCCAATTAACATTCCACACTATAATGGTTTGACCAAATGAAAGATAATTAATCTTCATCTTGCTTATCTACTCTAAGGTTTGTTCTATTATATTTAAAAAATATATTCTAATATTGGATGAACTTAAATAGAGTCACTTTCATCATGGTTTCTCTTTATGTGAATATAGGAGAATGCCTCTAGAGTTGGTGGAGCTAGATTAATTAGATATCATGGGTTGAACATCACAACTTTGTGTCTTGACTCACTAATATATATAGGAGGGTATATGTTAGCCTTGAGACTTAGTGAGGTCTATCATTCTAGGAAATATGGGCATGATAAACTTGGCCATGATATGTCTATGAATGAGTTATAGAAAACTACTAATGTGTATTTTATGATAATGTTGACTTTAGCCATTACGATTTCATGGTGTGAACAATTCTTATTAAGTATGGATGGTCTAATTATTCTAATTATGTACTTGATTTTGTGTTGAGTTTAGGATTGAGTTTCTTATACCACTTTTTCTAGCTATGGGTAATCAACAATAAATTTTATTGAATATGATTGAGTGTTTTTCCTTTATATCTATTTGGTGGATAAATGCATTATAAGCCTTATGATTGGTAATATACATTTTTTTTATATAATTATAAGTAGGAAATTATTTAATACTACTATTGTGAGTTAATTTCTTCTTAATAAGATTTTTTTGAATAACAATTGAAGTCCAAGTGAATGCAATTGAATAATGTATAAATTGGTATTTATTTATGTATATATGTTTGAATAGAGACCAACTTACATGTGTTCAATGTTTTACTTGTGTGTCAATAATTTGATCCCAAGACCTATATGATCATGTGTATAGGTAAGAATAAATTTAGGTGGCATATAACTAGGTCAAGTTGACTAGTATTTTTAAATTCTCGTGATAATTGAATTATGTGTATTTGACTATAAGATGATTCCACATGTTGGAACCAAGTTTGATACATGTGTGAATAACCAACAATAACTAATATCGTACATTTGATTAATTCCATGTGCTATCCACTATATCTTAAGGATTAGCTAGCTTTTACTAATAGCTTCTCGATGTTTGTTTCCAAACATGCATGTCATTCCTTATGTTTTCATCATACTTCATATAGTTAAAATAAATTTAAAGCATCTTTAATTTTAGGGATAAAATAAACTTAATATGTTGGTAAATGTTTAATTATGGTATATTTAGAATGTTGGATAGATTCTTTCCCATATCTTGTGTTTATGTATGTGAACTCATCATATGATGGTGGCATCTGGGTATGTCTTGAGGATCATCATGGAAAAAAGCAGTGCTAAGTGGCAAAAATTCAGAAAAATGGAGGTGTTAGGCAACTTGACATAAAATTTGAATAAGTTATCTATATCATTTCAAGAAATATGTAAGAATAGAATCTGCTTGAAAGTGAATGTAGTTTCTAAACTACTAGGTTTATTTAAAATAAATAAAAATCTATTTGGTGAAAATTTGAAATTCTAATCACTTGATGAGTACTTAGAATTCGGGGAAAAAATAAAGTAGGTAATACTGTCGACCACCTAACCATAATAAAATGATAATATTTTTTTATAAGATTTTATATATAAGTAGAGGACTCATGTCGGATGTGATGCATATTTTTTTGCGTTTTTAAAATAAATAATTAATTATGAATTTTTTTACAACTTTTAAAATATTAAAACTCATATGTCTAACCTACCAACGTTAAAACTTCATGAAATTTAATTTTTTTCTTTTTAATCCTATAGTATGAAACATAGAATGTGATGCATATTTTTTGATTCAAAAAATATGATACCATTTGAAATTTATAGATGTTTTTAATCAACTTATCAATTAGGACTTTAGTTGTAATTCTAATAGAAAATGAATAATAATTATTTATGAAATTCAAATTAAATCATAATTTATATTGGTGGAAAGCTAAGAATCTCCTATAAAAACCCTTTTGATTTCATCAATTTTGGGTAAAAAGTCGTCTGACCACATACCTACAAATACCCATAATATTGCCACTTTTGGCCCTCATGATCTTTTGCACATACCCATCTCATTATTTTGGTTTCTTTTTTATAAATGGAGAGTAATTGAGGTGTGTTGTGAGCATTTCCCTCCATCTCTATTGTAGCTAGTTTGAGAGATTGGGTGTACCATGAGATTGAGTGTTTTATCCTAGTCTTTCATCTTGGATTTCCAATTGTCTATAGGTATTTTTAGGTGTTTCCCATATGAGAGAAATCTATTATAGTCTCTAAGATGAGGTAGGGTCTTAGAACAACCTTTCATTTGGCCTTTGTCTTTGGAGACTAGCATTAAAACAAGACTACAATGATCCAGGATAAGATGAAAACATATTTTTTGGACTATAATGTGATGTGTTGGTGTCCTATTTCTATCTTGGTTTCCCTCCCACATGTGTTTTGTTGAAATGATTTAGCAAATTATTGTCATTGATGTCAAAACTTGGATCCAGAAGGTTGTGCTCCAAACGATATACATAAATGATCTATCCTATCATATGTTTTGATGTTGTACTATGGATACTATTTTTGATCCAGTTATGGTAGTACTTCTTTTTGGGACATCTATGGAAGTCAATTAATGCAGAATAATGAAGACTAATCTTTTGATGTTGGATACTGTTCTCAAAGCTTACTTTGGGTAACCTTGCTATCCAGACATTCATGTACATCATGTTGCAAGTTTTGGTATGCAAAATTGTGTCTCTCTGGTTGATACTAAAATTGATGATAACCAAGATTTGGTCTTGGTTGCAGCATTCCCATCGGCTCCAGAATATATTTCATATAATCTAAAGTTTGATAATTATGTTATGTAATGAACCTATCTTATGTATGACCTATTTATGGGTCCCTTGGTAACGTGATAAGAAGATATTTATGTGCGACCTATCTTTTTGGGTCCAGTGCTAGCGTGCTTTATTGAATATTTGAAGATTGTTCTTCAAGCTGACATATTTTGTGAAGATTTTTTGTTTGTCCGACTTAGGAGATTATGAAGACATGGAATGGTATAAGTATAATTTTTTTTTGTTCAATGAAACAAGAAGTGTGGAGTCTAGTGTGTGTGAATAGATAAGAAGGGTGCGAAGGAAGAAGTAATATGATTTGTAGAGGTTGTGCGAGGAAGGTATACAAAAGATTCCTTGACCGAATTTTCTACAAACATATATTATGCTCTTAACTGGAACTGAATTCATGCATATGTGGATGCAACTTCATTATTTCACTTTTGTCAGCGAGACTATTTTGTAATCAGATGTATTAATCGGGTAGTGAGCCCATCGACAGTAAGCCTTACTTGCAGTGAGCATTTTGGCAGTGAGCCATTGTAAAAATCACCTTAATAGGTGTCACCTTAATTGGTGTTTTATAATTGAGAATTAGCATTCTCCGTGGTTTTTCCCTTCTTGGGTTTCCACGTAAATTCTGGGGTTTATTGTGCATGGTGTTGATATGTGCTTTCATGTTCACATCTATTATATAATTATTTGATTGATTTAAGTTTGCTCTAGATTAATTAAAGTCAAAAAAATTGTGTTATAATAATTGATTCACCCCCCTCTCAGTTATCCAGTCTATTCAACAATTGGTATCAGAGCTTGGTCCCTTGGAGATAGAGCTTAACTGCTTGAGGGAGATCTTGGTAGTTTGAACAAATGGCAGGAGATTATTATCTTGAGGAAGAACTAAAGATAATACTAGATGATATGGAAAGCACAAAATCTGAAAATGAAGAATTGAAAGAAAACCTTAAGGAAGCAAATGCTTGTATTGCAAAGCTAAGGGAGCAAATTAAGAAATTCAAAACAAGACACAGAGAGGTTAGCTAGGAATTAAAGGAGTCAAAGGAAAGTATTGTGGATTTAAAACAATCACTGGATAAATGCAAGAATATTGAAGAAGATCTCAAGGATACCATCAAACAAAAATCAAAAGAAAATGAGAAGTTAGATCAAGAGTTAAAAAGGCTGAAATCTAAAGCAAGAGTCTATGAAAGTAGCATAATTATGGATCAACTCTTGTCCCTATAGAAATGTCACAAGGATAAGGGAGGACATGGGTTCACTAGTGAAAACTCAAATCAGAACACTAAGGGTGAAGACAACAGTTGAAGTTGAAGCAAGATCTGGTGTAACAAGCAAGGTTTGAAACTTTAAAACACCTAAAAGACTGTGGTTCAGGAAACCAAATGATCAAAGGTACTTATCATTTAATGACTATTGTTTTCTATGAAAAAAATTTGGACATAAGGCTGTAGAGTGTAGAAGCAAGAAGGAACCGAGCACTCAATGCTTTAATTGTCACAAGTTTGGTCACAATGCAAGTCATTGCAGAAGTTAGTTATCTAATCCGGCTAGAAGGAATGGAATGAATAATCTATTTCATGGTAATTGCTATTTATGTCATGGTTATGGTCACAAGGCTAATCAGTACAGATCTAGTTTTCACTCATTCAAGTGAGGACAAAGATGCTACAAGTGTAATCAACTCGGACATTATGCTAACACATGTAGATATGTTACTCCAGAAAAGCCTGAAAACAAAAACAAGGTTGCAAAATCAGGCGAATCTAAGAAGAAGACCATCATGGTGTGGAAGAAAAAGGAAATGAGTGTGGAGAACTCCTCTATGGTACTAGATCCTGATACAAGCTCTTCCAGAATCTGAGCCAACTGCTTTGGCTCAAGGGGAGTGTTGCTATGCATATCTTGTCGGTTCCCCCTCTTTGAAGTTATATTGGTGTGACTAAGCTTGACCCAGTTGGTGATATATGATGAAGATTAATCCAGCTGATTGAAAGGTGAAGTACAATTGTTGGTGTCATTAATGTGTGTCTTTGGTGGTGAAATCATTATGAGCAATTAAGGTTAAAAGGTGTAGCTATTAAAACATTTCTCATAGTTTGCAAAGAAGAAGAAGTTTCACGGAGCGATAAAAGATTGAAGAAGATAAGCGTGACAATGGAATCCGTTGATAGAGAATCAAGTGGTGATATTCCACTAAGGCTGAAGGGAGTAGAGTTGGATGAATTTGACCATTGAAAGATGAAGGAAATAGAACTAGGGTTGAAGTCTGATGAATTGTAGAATATAAGTACTCTGGGTATGGATTTTTGGGGAGAATTTCCCTGGTTTGCTAACAGAGAATATATCTTGTTCCTGTTGAGTCGATTCAAGGATGGTAGCATCATTTTGGACAAACCCTATCAGATCACTAAGGAAGCCATTGAAGCTATTACTAGTTTGTGTAGTGTTGGTGACCTCCCTGGGAAGAAAACGGTGAAATACAGAGATGTGGAGGAAATGACTGGTATCGACAAAGACCCCTGAATGAGCTACTAATAAATACCATTGTTGATCCTATAGTGAGGTATGTTGCTTATGGTATCACTTACAAAATCTATTTCAGAAATTGTGAAGGTTCTTCTTCGACTATTGTTGTGTATCTCGCACATAAGATGGTGAAGGTAAATAAGCAGTTTGACTTGTGTAGCCTCATAATAGAAAACCTAATTGAGAATGTCAGAATGTCTTTGGTTCAGAGTTATCCTTTCCGGTTTGGATCTTTGCTGATATGTTTATTATTTTACTTCCTGAGTTCATTATCGTCAAAGGAGAATGTTAAGTGGAAGTCTAACATTCTTGTCAGAAAGAAAGCCTACAGGTATTTGGAATGTATGGAAGATAAATGAAGTGCATGCAAAGTCTATTTCTCATCCTTGTAGATGAATATGTGCTCTGGTATAATATCATTTGGTCAATTTGAGGAGGGTTCCTCCTTCATAAAGGAGTTAGAGGTTGTCATTAGTGGTTCCCTTTCAGAACCTAAAAGGATAAAAATTAACACAAAGGATGTCATTGCTATCTCACAAGAGAAGGAGAAGGAAGAAAAGTCTCTGCCTAGATTTGACTCTATCGATCTAGATGAAGTTCATTCAGTGTTGGATGAAGGTGATATGAAAAATATTGGTGAAATGTGTTTTCTTCTCTCCAGTCAGTTGGCTTAGAATTGATGATGCATTGGTTGATTATTTTCTCAAAAAGGGTATTACTGTTTTAGATGTTTTTGACTCGTTACTAGATGATCTGGTAGAAGTTGTTGAAGAAAGGTTCTTTTTGGAAGGATCTGAAGGACATAAGTTCCAAGCTATGATTGATAGAAGGTGTGAAAAAGACAAACAAAAAGTTATCCAAACACATTGGTGAGACAAGAGAATGCATTAAGGAGATGTCTGGCATCTACAGGTATTGTCTCTGGTGGCCTGCTACTGTTGATAATTTTAGAAGTTAAATTGAAGCTATTGAATTTTAATTGAATGATATTGGGAAGTGTTTTTACTTCTTCAAAGATAAAGGTGGCAAACAAAGAATAAGAGCTGGAGAGTTGCAAGTTGACTTTTTGTCTACTCAGAGACAAAGGGAAGATGTGGTTAGAACTTTCTAGTTGGTCTTGAAGAATTGTTGAGGTTCGACTGGATCATCTCTTTGGGATACTTTCTAATGCAGAGGATTGTGAATGATAGTGCCTTTCTTCAAACTGGTCATCTTTATTTATTTATGTTGTCTCTATTGCATAGTATGTGTGTTAGAATGGTTTCTGTAGTGCTAGCTTGGAAGATGATTCTTCCAACTATGAGAGAAAGGTACAAGAATATATTTTTTGTGAAAAGTGTTATTTTTACTTGATCTCCTAAATGTTCTTATTTGGCCCTTTGCCTTTGATGGCAAAAAGGGGGAGAAAAATGAAGAGGAAAACAAAAACAAGAAGAGGTATTGAATTTCTTTTCAAATGGGAGCGCTTGAAGTTTTGGAGTTTTGTTTTTGCTATTTTTCCATCAATGCCAAAGGGGGAGATTGTTGAGAAGTTGTTGAGATGATTTAGCATTGTTGTCATTGATGTCAAAACTTGGATATGGAAAAATTTCAAGTGCTCTGGATGATATTCATAAATGATCTATCCTATCATATGCTTAGATGTTGTAGTGTAGATGTAATCTTTGATCTGGTTATGGTAGTACTTCTTTTTGGGACATCTGTGGAAGTCAGTTAATGTAGAATAATGAAGACTAATCTTTTGATGTTGGATACTATGCTCAAAGCTTACTCCGGTAACCTTGCTATCTGAACATTCATGTAGCATGTTGCAAGTTTTGGTATGCAAAATTATGTCTCTCCGGTTGATACTGAAATTGATGATAACCAAGATTTGGTCTTGGTTGTGGCATTCCCATCAGCTCTAAAATATATTTCATGTAATCCAAAGTTTGATAATTATGTTATGTAATGAACCTAGATCTTATGTATGACCTATTTATGAGTCCCTTGGTAACGTGGTAAGATCTTTATGTATGACCTATCTTTTTGGGTCTGGTGCTAGTGTGCCTTATTGAATATTTCAAGATTCTTCTTCAAGCCGACATGTTTTGTGAAGACTTTGTGTTTGGCAGACTTAGGAGATTATGAAGACATGGAATCGTATAAGTATAAGTTGTTTTTATTCAATGAAACAAGAAGTGTGGAGTATGGTTTGTGTGAATAGATAAGAAGGGTGCGAAGGAAGAAGTAATTTGATTTGTAGAGGTTATGCGAGGAAGGTATGTAGAAGATTCCTTGACCGGATCTGTTGCATAAAGATATTGTGCTCTTAACCGGATTTAAATTCGTGCATATACAGATGCAACTTCATCAATTCACTTTTTTCAATGAGACTATTTTGTAATCAGATGTATTAATTGGGCAGTGAGCCCACCGATAGTGAGCCTTACCTATAGTGAGCATTTTGGCAGTGAGCCATTGTAAAAATCACCTTAACTGGTGTCACCTTAACCAGTGTTTTATAATTAAGAATTAGCATTCTTCGTGGTTTTTCCCTTCTTGGGTTTCCACGTAAATTATGGTGTCTATTGTGCATGGTGTTGATATGTGCTTTCATGTTCACATCTATTAGATAATTATTTGATTGATTTAAGTTTGCTTAGATTAATTAAAGTCAAGAAAATTATTTTATAATAATTGATTCACCTCCCCTCTCAGTTATCCAGACTTCTCAACATGTTTCAATATCTTTTCTATGTGATATCATCATTTTTTTGCTAGATAATAGGCACTGAACTAGTCTTTCTCTAAGTAAAATTTATATACAAAAGTTATTCCCCTGGATAATTTGAGTCTTTTCATTTCAACACTTAATTGGTGTGTCCTTGATTAGAGCATATTCCCATTTTTGTATTAGAAATCATGCCTTTGAATGAAATTGATTGGCTGAGGGTTTGTACCTCCTAGGAGAGTAACTGCTTATGAAGACGTCCCTCTTAAAATTTTGGGTTTTCATAGAATTGATTGAAGGTAATTGTCACCCTAATCCTATTACATTTATAGGAGAATTTTGGTCCTTCCAACTAGTTGAGGTATGGTATCCCATAGAATCTCACCTCTTGCATAGGTTCCCTTGGTGTTGTGAGAGTAATTGAGTGTGTTTGGGAAATATATTTGAGGTAAATGAATCCCTCATCCTACCCTTGTGTTTTTTATGAGAGAATGCGATCATGGGTTAGGAACCAATATTCATGTTGGTGAATCTCCACTCTCTTGTAGGGTCATCATGGTGACTTCATCATATGATTTGTATGTCTTCTAGTTGTGCCACCTTTCTTGGAGAAATGTTGATTTCATCTAGTGTTGTTGATGTCTTATGTGTCATTGTGCTTGACACAACACTATGTGCATGTTAGCATGTAGTGTCACATTTAAATATTATATCTTAAATGTTGGATTTGTTCTTTCAAAAAATGTTTTCTTAGCTAATATCATAGGTGTGAGGCTTGTGGAATTACATTTGTTACCTTATTTTCCACACTTATAACTCCTCTTATCATTTTTGAGTAGCTCATCTAACAAAAGTAAACAAGTTTAGAATCTAGAAATAAGTCTAAAATAAAAAGAAGATAACTCCAATGCATTGTTTTTACTCAGATTGAAACAAACAAATTTGTAACCTTCTCGAAGCTCACTCAAAGAAAGAGAAATAAAATAGCTACATATAGTTAAACAAACAAAATTAGACATAAAATGAAAAAATCTTCATAAATATTTTTGGTGGTGCAAGCTTGGCATAATAGCCCAAATGCTCCTACATTAGACATTGAGTAGGGGAAATGTTTCACGATTTTAAGGCTTGTAAACATTTATGAAATATAGAACAATGATTCCATGCTTTGTAACTTCACATGCACTCATCCAAGTTTCTTCTTCTATTTTTTTCTTTGTCCATTTTGCTAAATATTATTTTTATTATCTCCCTCTTGTTTTGTTAATCACATCAAAGTTTATTATTGCCTCTACTTCATCCTATTATTTCTTTGCTAACTATTGTATCTATTGTTGTTTTGTTTGCAAATCTAAAACTACATCTTCATTTGTTTTTCCCTTCATGGTAATGATATAAATCTACAATATTAAATATTGGTGATATAGCCACTCCTATGCATTGAAAGTTCAATCTCATGTGCATTAGATAAAAAAAATTCTCAAAATTGTACATGGTCTATTTTTCCTCCATTTTGAATTACTAAAGGTCCCTCGAGGAAACCCCCTCTTCCATAAATGTGTGAAATCTAAGTCTCTAATATGAAATTATTGTCCTCTCCTTTTGAGATATAGATGTTCATTTTAATGTTTTCATGTTTATTTTCATGAAACTTATAAATAGACCTCAAATAGGTTAAATTTCAAGGATACTATACTAACCATAAAAGGAAACCCAAAAAATCCACTAGATATTCCATATGATGTTCTAGACATGTTAATCTCTAGTTGATATGCTAATCAATGGCTAGAAAATGATCAAGACTATCATATTTAATAGTTGAAAATTCAACATTCAAGGATACAATTATTTCATACTATAAGCCTTGGTAGTGGAAGAAGCTCCCTACACTATTCATATAATAAACACATACTGTATAGGTGTTATGGAATTGCATCTCATGCTAGAATGATAGATTATGTAAAATTTGTCTTGTATATGAGTAATAAACAATATACATTTAGTAAGGTACCCTCTAGCTAATCATGTAGATCAATATGGAACTATCCAAGAAGATGATATGTGTAGGCTCTTCAACCAAATTAAAAGAATATTTTCACAAGAATAAGTGAAAGCTTGAAAAATTACCTCATGGATCCAAATTATTATAATTACTATCTATAAGTATTGCTACATATGTAGAAAATAATGCCTCGATTTTTGTAGCACTAAAAGACTACATTAATTGTTTTACCAACATTTGTAGTGATGACAACCCTATTTCTTGTTCACTTGGATAAACAGTAGTTCCTTGCATTTCACTTTATTATTATTGTAAATGAATCTGTGTAACTAAAAAAATAACCCTAACTATGTAAATAAATGCACCTACTATAATTATACTTTGATTGTATTGTAAAAGACTAAAAATAAAATAAAATTCCTTTTGGCACTATTTCATGATGTAGTAGCTTTCCTCCTCATAATGGAATACATTTCAAATTACTTTCCATATAGTACAACTACTAATTTAGTTTAATATTATACATAAGACTATTATTTTGACTGTGCTTAATCAAATAAGTCAATCCTATTATAAAAATTAAATTAAATTAAACAATAGAATTTCCCTTTCGCACTATTTTATAATTTTATGCAATAACTTTTAATATTAATACATTACATGTTACACCCGCATCATAATATTAATACATTGGATGTTACCCCTCACATGATATAACTACTATATAATAATATGCAAATGAATTGTTTTGAGTGCGCTTAAAAGAGGGGTTTTGCTGCCTTGATCCCCAAAAAGTTTAAAGAATTGCATGAAAGTGATTGCCATTATCAACTAGTGCAGTAGTTCTGGTTTCCATCAATTTCTATGTGATCTAGCCAAACAGTTAAAACCAAAAAAAATGTAGATTTTTTTTACTAATAGTTGTCTGTCCACGTTGGTAGATTCCAACAAAGAGATAATTATTGGATGAGAATGATAATCTTGTTGAAGTAGGCACTAGGGAGTGTCGTGCAAACACTGAAAACCTCCCAAAATCCGAGGTCTATTTGTTGTAGCCATGGAGCAGCAGCCTGCCATAACCAGAGTCCAGAGCTTAGCAGAGAGGGGAATCCAAACAGTTCCACTACAATATGTTAGGCCAAGCCTGGAGCTCTTCAACAACTCTCCTCATACACAGGATACCCAGATTCCAGTCATTGACTTGCATGGCTTGACCGTCCAACCTCTGAACAAGGCCACCGTAATAGAAATTTCAAGCGCTGCAGAGAAGTGGGGTTTTTTCCAGATTGTTAATCATGGAATTCCGGAGTCTCTTATTGCTCGCGTACAAGCCGTGGGCAAGGCCTTCTTTGAGCTTCCTATGGAAGAAAAGGAAGTGTACAGAAGTGAAGGGGGAATAAATCATGTTGGCTATGGCAGCAAAGTAGGGACTTCCACGGATGCAAAATTAGACTGGAAAGATTACTATTATAATATCGCGTGGCCTGTTTCGCAGAGAGTCATGAGCAAGTGGCCCAAACGCCCTTCTGACTTCACGTAGAGTACTGTTTGTTGTCACTTGAATCGTTGTTCATATGCATGCCTGTGTACAGGATCGTTCTGATCTGACTTGTGTATTGTTTTGTAGGGAAGTGATGGATGAGTATGGCAGAGAGATTTGCAAATTGTGGGAAGTTCTGATGCAGGCGCTATGTGGCGGCCTCGGGTTGGCTAATGAAAATGCTCTTGAGGAGGCGTTGGGTGGAGAGAGGAAGGAGATCCATCTCAACATAAACTACTATCCCCCTTGCCCTCAGCCAGAACGGGTGTTGGGCGTTTCACCTCACTCTGATGTGGACGCCCTCACAATTCTCCTTCACGACCAAACCCCAGGCCTGCAAATTCGTAAGGGCGATGGATGGATTGATGTTCCCTGCATTCCGGGCGCCCTTGTTGTCAATATTGGTGATCAAATCGAGGTGAGCGCTCTCATCCACAGTTCAACAGGCTATCTTAATGCTTCAGAATTTTACGTCCTTTTCTTTCATTAGTTTAACGTCCCTTAAGATCGTGTTATTGTTTTTGACTTGGATCCCAATTGTAAGGCAGATACTGAGCAATGGAAGATACAAGAGTGTTGAGCATAGGAGTTTTGTTCACAAAGACCGCGCAAGGATGTCATGGCCCATGTTCTGTACTCCGCCGTCTCGTGATTTAATCATCTCACCTCTCAAAGAATTGATAAGCGATGAGAATCCTCAGCTGTATTCGGCATCGTCCTACGAAGAGTATCTCAATCAGTTTTTCATTAAAGGATTGATTGGCAAGGATTATATCAACGAGCTTAAATGTTCATCTGCATAGGAACCGATTAAAGATCATGCGCGTTTTCTCTTTCCTTCTTTTTCTCACTCTTAAATTAAAGAGATGGACATAAATTATTTCTTAGCATATGCATGTTTTTCTCGAGCGGTTCGTGGCTGCTATAGCAGTTTCAAGGCTACGATGCTCTGTAATTGAGCCTTTCGTGTATTATCGATGAAATACTTCTGGGTTACTGTCACTACTTTCTGATAAATCTTCTAAGTTTTTTCAGTATAACGACCAGTTCATGTAGGAATAAGGGTTTTTAGTTTTTCCCTGATCACGATGATATATGTTATTCTGGTTTTTATGGGATTTACCATAGGGATATTTTTTTGTTGGTTTTCCCTCTTCTTATTTCAGAAATGACTTGGCATTTGAAAATATGAGAAAAAGTATAAAATCTAATCTGTTAGTATTATATATATATATATATATTTCACTGTCTTTCTATTAAAAAATAAAAATATTTTTTTCATATTCTTTAAATATAATTATTACTATTGTCTATCTAACATTCAAAGATTTAGTTTCACAAATTATATTAAGTTATATAGTTCAAGAA
This sequence comes from Sequoia sempervirens, assembly GCA_007258455.2. Taxonomy (NCBI): domain Eukaryota; kingdom Viridiplantae; phylum Streptophyta; class Pinopsida; order Cupressales; family Cupressaceae; genus Sequoia; species Sequoia sempervirens. Next base: position 16,042 of record VDFB02189359.1, read on the forward strand.
ATAAAACATAAAATAATTTATTATAAGGAGATTTCATGTATATATATGATTAATTTAACATTCATTTAAAAATAAGTAATATAAAGAATTCAAATTTTGAATTTTGACATAAAAAATTAATGATAAAAAATAGGTAATTAGTTCTTTGTCAATTTTAATGTAGTGATGTGTCAAGATTCTTTCATTTTAAGTTTAAAAATGAGATGTTCACTCTAAAGTCTATAATAAATTTTTATCAAAGATCACACTAATATAGGATTAGTCTATGCCCATAGTTTGGTCTAGGTATTCTTTTTCGGTTGTGTGATCTTAATCCTTTTGTTGTGGATTTGTCATCCATTGATAAGGCCTTTTATGCTTCACCCATATTTTTAACACTTGCTTCTAAATAAGTTGTTGTGTTGAAAAGTGCAATGTGGCCTTCTATAAAAGAAAGGGAAGATTATCAACCTCCTTGATTAGAGTCAATCACTTGTGCTAATGTACAAATTCAAAGACAAACCGTGCATATGCGATGGTGAGATATGCCTATAATTTATGAGTGATAAAGTGTTATTTGTGTATATTTTTATCCTTTGATACTCTAATATTGAATGATGATGTAACTAACGTGCCTTGTATATTAATAATGATCTAGGAGATTCCTACAAATACACATCCTAATCCCCTGAATTTGATATTTTGGCATGTAATATAATGACCTGTAATATTTATTTTATAGAAAATTTAGCTCAAGAGATAGAAAATTTTAATTTAAAAAAGAGTAGACTAAGTTGTAGCATGGCCTAGATCAAGGGATAGGGAAACACCTATGATATAGTCCTAGGTGTGGGAATGTTGTACCTGATGATCAATCCAAATCATTGGAAGCTAGAGTGGTGGTTTGCTAATGAATTTGTGGTTATATATTAGAGTGGAAAATGGGTCAAATAAAGACCATGAACATGTATTTATGACATATATGTAATGAGGTTATATGTAGAAAAAAAACCAACAAAAAAATCCAAGATATATTATGGATGATGCCTCATAATTCTTTATGTACTTAAAAAGCAACATCATCCATACCTATACACATAAGGCCATTATTTGCATCACAAAACATAATTAGTTCACATAAACAAAATCATCTTCAATATGTCATAAATGTGAAAAAAATATAGCAACCTGGTGGTGTAAATGGAATTGTGATGTTTGAGGCAATCATGAAAATGTAACTAAATTGGTCACCATGATAGATACAAGAATTAAGCCATGTAAAAAATAAGTTTTAATGGAATCATGGAGTTGTGACCGGGTTAGCCCCTATGAAGCATACAACTATAATACTATATAAATTTGAGAACGAATTCACAATATATAAGAAAATTATGAGGATGTAACTAAGTTTTCCCAATAAAAAAATCCCATTTCACAAATCCATCGCATCTTGGTAGAAAAACACTCGAATTTTGATGATGGCACATTGTGAATGGCGACCCAACGGTCATATCCCTGACAAAGATCAGGCTTTGCATGATAGGCGTTTGTGTCCCCCTCAGAGATATGATAACATAAATTTTCATCATCAGAGGTCAGTGAATGCCCACATTCACATGCAAGGAAAATTTTGGGAAAGGGGGTACACAGATTCTCAAAACCTAATTGGAAGCCTTTTCATAAATCCAGGCACTTGGTTCATGGGAAGCAACCCATTTTTGATCTATATGAGGATGATAGGGGCATTCTACATCAACTGGAAGAAAAATGGTGCCCCAGAACACCAGAGGATAATTCCCATTTCTTAGACCGATCTTATGCAAATGCGGAAGCAGATCTTAAGTCTCATGGGCAGGGAAGAAATAAAAATTCTTCTGGCGCTCCCTTCAATCCAAATGACCCGTCTCTATCTAAAGGCAGTTATAAAATTCATGAAAAAGGTGGGAAGGTAGATGCAGAACCGGATAAGAACAAGGGTTTTCAGATTGATCAATCTAAAGGGGGAAAACAACAATTACAAAAGAATAAGGGCGTCATGATCTGGCAGTCTCAGGAGCATCGTACATCTCCCAAACTTTTGAACCCCAATGCCACAAATCTGTAGCCAGGATTTCTACAGTAGCGATCTCCTATGAAGACCATTGGCCAGTATGGGGCTCCCCATATTACTTATAATCTGAATCATTCAAAGGAGAATGAAGAAGTAATGCCTCAAACTGAACAAAAGATTGCAAAGGAGAAAAAATCAAGAAAAAAAGGAAGAAGAAATCTAAGAAAGTTGGGTCATCTAAGCAAGTTTGGAAGCACAAGGAATCCAAAAAAAAGTAGACAAATCTCAACCCTCTTTCCCCTCAGATGGGATTAAAGTCACTTTTCCTGAATGCATGCTACATGCACAAATTCAAGATCTGAGGGATAAAGCGATAGTCTGTAAGTTTTGGAATTTATCTTTACCCTTAACTCAATTAAAAGATCTAATTTATAATGATTGGAAGGGGATACAACAAGTTTTTATTTAAGTAGTGATAAGGCATCTTTGTAGTCATTTTTGACAATAAAGCTGCGAAAGACTCTGTCTTCAGAATTAAATCTTGGGTTTTTCAAGGGGCAAGTTTAAGCATGCAGCCTTGGATCCCAAACTTCATTCTAGAAAGTGCTAAATCCAAGTTTGTACCCTTTTGGTTTCAATTTCCTAAGCTCCCACTTGAATATAGGGAACTTGACCTACTCGAAATAATTACTAATAGGCTGGGAATTTTTCTCACGCATGACAAGGAGTTTTTTAAAAATCCCTCATGACCTATCAGAATGTGTGCTCTTTTTGATACTAATAAAGGGTTCCAGACAAATATTCAATTGGTTTCAAAATTTGAAACTTGGAACCAATAAATTGTTTATGAAACCCCCAAGAATACATGCCCTAATTGTCATATCATCGGACACACATTTGCTCAATGTTTATCAGACCCACAACAATCTCCTTAGTTGGTAAATTCTAGAGGTTACCCCAAGCAATGCAATAAGGATAACAACTCAGATGCTAAGTCTAATCTGCTTGATATTATCTCAGGAGCTACCATTAAGGAAGTTCAGGGTCATCAAGATCAGTCAGCACATGTGATCATACCATCACAGAATATTACACTTAAAAGAAAATGGGAACTAGTGGGAGCAGAGCTAGGGTCTGTCAAAAGTCTAAAGACAATTAGAAATCCAATATTCCAGATTAAAATTCAGCATAACGTATTAAATATAATGCAAATATTTTCCATTTTGTCACTTAATCTTTACTCTCAAGTGGAAAAACTAAGCTCAGAATATCAACTGGATGAATTAGTAAAAAAAATGATGTTTCAAGGAACAAAGGATTATTTAGCCTCATGGTCTTTAAACGACAACATGCAATTGAATCCTCAGTTTGTTCAGGAAGAGTCGATCTCTAAGGATCATAGTAAATGGCTTGTTTTGTGCACTAATAAGGATAAAGACGTGGATCTTGAATATCTAGCAGAAAAAATGTTGTTTCCATTGGCTCAAAGTTATTTGATGAAATTTCTATGGAAGAAGAACTTTGGGATAACAGTACAAGGCCTTTTTCAAAGGGTAATCAGAAAATGGTTTCAACCCAAGACACTTTTGTCTCTCAAAAAGATTTTCTACAATCTTCTTGCCAAGGGTCTAAACAAAAGTCATTGGGAAATCAATTGTCAGTTTCAAATTATTTGGTATCTATAGGTCCAAAAAGCATCAAAACCCTTTCAATAACCCAATCTCCTTATTAGTCCCATGTGAAGAAAACACAAGGGAAAAGAGGCAGGAAATCTAATCTTGCAAAGTTGCAGGAGCAAATAGAGATGGGTGTTCAAAAAACCATTATGGAATCCATGTCGAATAAGCGTTCGAGGAGAGCATGTTGCTCTCCTTGAGTAAAATGAAAATAATTTCTTGGAATGTCAGGGGCATAAATGCCCCTGACAAGTGGGCTCGCATCAAGCAACTTGTGGAGCCAACACAGTACTGTTACAAGAAACAAAAACTTCAATAGATACTTTTGAATGTTCAATAAAAAAGTGGGTTAAATGGGAGTCAACACATTCTCTAGCTCAAGGTGCTTCAAGTGGGTTAGTCATTTTGTGGAACCCAAAGTTAGTGAGTGTTAAATCATTCAAAAATGAAAACTATTGGCATCTTGTAGAATGCACAAAATTCAATCTTCATTTATGGCTCATAAATGTCCATGGCCCAACACAGACTCATGAAAAGAACCCATGGGATGAGCTTACCAATCAAATTGGTTTGTTACAAAGTGACAAAATTGTCCTAGCAGGAGATTTTAATGCAATTACATCTCTTCAAGAAAAGAGTGGAGGAATATGCCCACCTCAAAAAGTTGTCATATTTTGGTGAATATATATCCTCAAATGCGCTTCAATATATTCAACCTCAAAAAGGAAGTTTCACATGGACTAATAAGAGAATGAGCTTTCTTCAAATAGTAGAATGGTTAGATAGATTCCTAGTTTCTCTAAATTGGTTCCTTTCAGCTATCATTTTAAATTCAGAGATACTTCCTTATCCAGGGTCGGATCATTATGCCATCTCCCTATCTATAACAAACGCTTCACCCTCTAAACCTAAAGTATATTTCAAATTCAAGAGCATGTGGTTTAGGAATCCTTAGTTCTTGGATCTTCTGAAGCTTTGGTGGGTTAATGCTCCTTATGTTCAGGGCACCAAAATGTTTCAATTTTATGAAAAGTTGAATCATGTGAAACAACAAATTAGACTTTGGAACAAACAAGTTTTCAAAAAAAAAATTGAACAAAAAGATGTTGTTTAAACAATTAACAACAATTCATGAAAACATAATTCAAAATGGTTTGGATGCTACTTTATTTGAAAAACAGAAAAAACTACAAGAGGAATGGGAAGAATTATGTGCAAGAGAAGAGGCATATTGAAGATAAAAATCTAGGGAACTATGGCTAAAAGAAGGAGATCGAAATACAAATTTTTTTCATGCATCTGCTCAGATAAAAAAAGCAACAAAGTCTATTCATTCAATCCAAGAGTTTTCATCAAGCAATTGGCTAACCAAGGAGGAAGATATTAATAAAGGTGTGAAATTTTTCTCAGAGCTTCTTACTGCTCCCACCTCCATAGATGCTTCCAAAATAAATGATCAACAAGAGATCTTAAACACTATACCTCATCTCATCAATTCAGAGGACAATGAGAAGCTTTTAAAGCCTTTTTCCATGGAGGAGCTTAAATCGGTGGTATTCTCTTTTCCCCCTGACAAGGCTTCTAGCCTGAATCGGTTTACAAAATTATTTTTTCAGAAATGTTGGGATTTCATATGTTTTGAGCTCCTATGGGAACTTGAGGAATCCAGAAGAACAAGCTTCATGCTCAGGCAATTCAATGTAACTAACATTGCAATATTGCCAAAAATCAAAGACCCTAAAACATTTGTGATTTCAGGCCCATTTCCTTATGCAACACAATATATAAAATATTCACAAAAGTTATTTATATGAGACTTCAGCCGATTATTCCAAGAATCATATCACAAGAGCAAGGTGGGTTCGTTCTAGGGAGAGAAACGTATGAAGGAGAAATTGTTTCCCATGAGGTTCTCCATTCAATCGCAATGTCCAACTTGCCATCTTTCATAGTTAAACTAGACATGATGAAAGCATATGACAAGGTTGATTGGAAGTTTCTCAATAAGGTCCTCAAAATTTTGGCTTTTGTTCTCATTGGCGTAGATGGATAAGGTCTTGCCTTTCTGGAGCAAAGTTCTCAGTAATTATAAATGGAAATCCTTCAGGTTTCTTTAACTCCTCTCAAGGGGTCAGACAAGGTGATCCTCTCTCCCCATTTCTTTTTATAATTATGGCAGAAGCTTTAAGTCACTTCATCCACTTGAAACATAGTGAAGGTTCATGGAAGGGAGTGCAGATAGCATATTCAAATATCTCAATCACACATTCACTCTTTGCTGATGATACCCTACTTTTCAATAAATCTTCATTATTGGAAGCACAACAGGTTAAAGAGGTTCAGAACAAATATTCCTCAGCATCGGGGCAAAAAGTAAATCCAGCCAAGTCCAAGGTGTACATTCTAAACACCCCAAAGGATCTCAAGAAGAAAATAGTCACCACCCTTGGTTTCCAAGAAGCAAATTTTCCCTATACCTACTTAGGGATCCCTTTCTTCGAAGGCTCTAATAGGGCACATTACTGGGATAAGGTAATTAGTAGACTTAAGGCAAGAATCTTAATATGGAAAGCAAGATGGTTATCCCTATTGGGAAAAATCCTTCTAATTAAATTAGTGTTATCATCCATCCCCAACTATTTCCTTATTGTCCTTAAAGCCCCTACTTCGGTAATCTTGGAAATAGAGAAAATAATAATATCTTTTCTTTGGAAAGGTAATATTGACAAGCATAAGAAGGTCCCCTTGCTATCCCTAGCGAACCTAGAAAGAGGCAAGAAACAAGGGGGGCTGGAATCCAAAATCTTACATGGAGAAATAAAGATTTTGGTGCCAAGTTAGCATGGAAAATATACAAAAATCCAAATGAAAAATGGGATAAAATTCTACGGACTAAGTATTTAGATAATTCTCTTCCTACACGAATCTTAACAGTTGTTGACCCTCCAAAGGGTTCTGCCATTTGGAACTTGATTTTGCAGAGTAGGGATCTTATAACAAAGTATGCATCTTGGGAAGTGAATAATGAGCAGAGTGTAAATTTTTGGGATGACTCATGGAATGGGAAGCTACCTTTGTCAAACAATCAAGACCTATAGGAGGTAAGAACTATCCTTTTGGAAGCTTGGGGTGAAAATTTGTTAGTTTATGTGCATTCTTAAAGTCCTATAAATGGGAAAGTAGTGTGGAGAAAGCCATCAGAAAATATATTGTCTCCTCAGCAGTTGGTGTTATTCACTGGCGTCATGAAAGAAAGACTAGTTCATCTATCTGAAAAACCAGACCAAATTATATGGGCAGCCTCAAAAACAGGCTCCTACTCTGTGAAAGAAGGATATTCAGTTTTAAGTCAATCCAATCATGCTGCACAACAACAAATGTGCCTTTCTCTTCTGTTGGAACTATAAAGTCCTACCAAAAGTAGGTAGTTTTGCATGGATTGCTATTCAGAAAAGGATTTTAACTAGTGATCATTTGGTTAAGCTAAGAATTGTTGATCCTTTCAAATGCCCTTTATGTGAAGAAGAATTTGAAACAGTTGATCATTTTCTTCTCTAATGCAATTTTTCTTTTCTGTGTCGAAGCTTTGTTAAAGCACGACTTGAAATCAATTTCCCTCTACCAAACACTCTTTGGGATCTCTTCCAAAGTTGGCTTCTTCTATATCAATCCTCTTTCTTTGCCTGCATTTGGTACATTGTACCAGCGATTGTAATTTGGAACATATGGTGGGAAAGGAATTTGAGGATATTTAGGAAAATAAAATCCCCAGTAGGCTTAACATTGTTGAAAATTGAAAAGGAAATCTCAGAAGGGGTTAATTCATATGTCCAGAGAGCTAAAAAACTCATTGTTTTCAAGTTGGGACAGTCATATCTTAAAGAACTGGAAAAGTATTAAGTTGCCATTTGATGGTAGTTTGTTCACAACTAACTCATTTAAAGTTGATAGGAATTTAGTTAAATGGGCTCCCCCTCAACAGGGATTCATGAAACTAAATTTTGATGGGGCATCTAAGGTAGAGGCAGAAAAGTCAGGAGTAGGGATTTACATTAGAAACGAGTTAGGTGTAGTCTTAATAGTCTCTTCATTTCACTTAGCTCATGGTACGAATAACAATGCAGAAGCTCAGGCTTTGTTACTTGGGTTAGAGTTGGCATCAAAGTTGGGGGTTGCAAATATTCACATCAAAGGTGACTCTTTGATCATTATCAATGCATGCAAATCAAGAAGGATACAAAATTGGAATCTAAATTACGTTTTAGAGAAAGTATGGTCCTTGATAGATAGTTTTTGTGCTTCTATAATTACCCACACATACAGGGAAGGAAATAGAGTAGCAGATTACCTTGCCAATCTTGGTTGTGAGAATAGAGAAATACAGATCTTGCATGACATGAAGCAACTAAAAGAAATTCCTCAATTATTTGACTTAATACAACAAGAGGTAATGAAATAGCTCTGCCAATATCTTTGCCTCTTGGCTGGCGTAGATCTATTTTTTGCCAAATCTAAATTAATTATGAGTTGGAAAAATAATCCTCAGTTATCGCCAATGTGGAATTTGAAGGGCTTTTCAAATCCAAGCTTCGCCTAAAGAAAAACACGTGGCTTGTGTTTTTTTCAAGTTAATAATGAATTGTTAAGTTTCAGGGATTTTCACAAGTATAAAGGAAGGTCTGTATCAACTTTTAAGGGCCATTCTCTTCAATTGTTGATGTCATGTTGTTCGTTACCTTCACCAGTCCTTTCAAAGCACCTAAGAGCCATATTTTATTCCTCGTGTACTGGTAAAATGATGTTTTGAAATACGTTTAAAGCCATCTCCTTTTTAAGCATTCATCTTGCATGAGTCGGCTTTGTAGTGGTACACTGAGGAATTAATTGCTTCACCCTTGCTCTCTTAGTCATGATGATTCTCGCACTCCAATTAGGACAAAATTGGCATTAAATAGACCTTTGTTGGTCTCATTTGCTCAGTCGCATTTGACAACTGTAAGGAATTAGCAAGGTATTTTTTCGTTTCTATTTTCAGTGTTGAAATCTTGGCTTTCCATCACAAATTCAATGGCATATCATCCGTGGAACTTGAGGGTTTCACTTCTAGTTAAACCATGGGAGCGACCACTGGAAGAATACCTGACGTGGGATGCTTTACAATCAATGTTCATCATGGATAACACAAGAGTAGAAGAGAGTATTTGAATTGTTCTCGGTCAAGAGATTGCCAGTTTGAAGGCACGCCTCATTATCTACCCATCATAGGTGATCTCCATTTTCCTGTCAAATGCTTTTGATTTCATTCAGTCTCTGGTTGAATTGGAAGAGCTAGCTAGGAAATATGTTAAAGTTCAATTCATTCTAGGGAAATGCAATTTCCTCAGCTGTTCAAAAATATAACTTCTTTGTCAGAGATGGGTTTATTTTAGGAATCTTCCCCAGGGATTTAGTGCATAATAGGCAGTGTTTTGAATAATTTTATGATGCCATCAAGATGGCATTGCAGTTTAACAATGACAACATTCTAATGTGAGCCCTAAGGAAACATCCGAGGCATAATTTCTCCATGTTGGAGCTGGAAATTAAAGAGACATACTATGCATTGGCTTTTCTCCATGTTTTTAACCCACCTCCTCCACGGAATGGCGTTTTACTTGACCTTCAACTGGGTGTGAACCTGCCAGTTCATGGTCAATTTGGGCCAAGCCAGCCAACACATGGTCAAGTTGGGGTAAACCAGTCAGCTTGCGGCCAAATTGGGGAAAATCTGCCAGCTCATAGTTATTTTCAATCTTCAAATCATGTTTGCAAGGCTCAATCCTGGGGGTTTTCCAACACTCAAGTATATATGCCAATGGTGGCTACATCTTCATCACTTCCATCTTCCAACCAAGACCGAGCCTCTATTTGCAACAAAAGTTTCTTTGAAAGAGGTCTTCAATTGGAAGATAAATTAGAAGGGAAAGATGAAAATTCGGCTAATGGGGGGTCTATGAAAATATGAAATTGTCTCAGAGGTTGTAACAATTTTTTTGTGGGATTTCAAAATTGTCAAATGTAAGGGGTTTTCAAATTTTGGGAGGGATTTAAAAATTACAATATGTGGTGGGAGACCACGCTTTTCGGGGCTTAGTTTTAATTCTATAATCCGTGTTGTGAGGTCACCTTCACAGGGGTTTTCATTTTTTTGGTACATTAGTAGTTTAATTTTGAGCTATAATTGGAGGTTTCTAACTGGTTCTTCCTGCAAGTATGCCCTTTGAACCAGTTTTTGTATACTTCTATTTATTAAATATAATATTATAAGTGGCTCGCCACTTTTCGTTTAAAAAAAAAAAACTAAGTTTTCCCAATGACATATATAAAAGTACAAAACCATGTAAAACTATGAATGAGATAGAGATAATATTTTTCCATGTAAAATGCATTCTACAATATCAGTATGGATTTGATCTAAGTAGAGGTGAAAAAGGTACATATAACATATATATCGATGTGCTAGCTCTAACCTAATTCAAATAATGTGATCATGAAAGATCATGTAATGAAAGATAAATGGGTTATTCCATTTTTCCCCCACGTTGAGGATAATTAATGATAGGAAATGGTGTGTCAAGTGTCATCATGCAAGATCAAGATATGTAGTAGTATGTAATATGAGTAGATCTATGTACAATATTTGTGATGTCATGTAAGGGTGATAGGATGAATGTGTTAGAACACACTAATATATAGAGATGGGGGTTGAATCAATATATACCACAAATTAATCCAATTCAACTTTATCAACCAAAACTTTCTACTGTCTCAAATAGACAAAGAATTAAACTATGTAATTCAAAGCACAAACACATCACCACACACATATAATTGTACATAACTCTTCACATGCTCATTGATGCAGATCAGGGTTTGTAAAATTGAACCAACTCCAATGAAGAAAACTTTCAAGGTCCCAAGCATTAAATGGTGGGTTTTTGGCCTCTAGGCCTCAATCTCCTAGTAGTACTTTAGATTGACTAAAATGGGCACAACTTCCTAAGCATAATTGATCTCCAAAAGAAAAACCCAGATTTGGATACCCTTTATGTCTTAATTCAACATATGAAGAAATCATATATGGTTCCTTTGGAAGGAAAGGTTCAAGACTTGACTATTCTACTCTTGACTATGCTTGAAGTGGAGCAACAAATTTGTGTTTTTTGGTCATAACTTTCAAACCAGACTTGATACCAAAAATTTAAACACAATTCTAGATACCCATTTGGGATTTATATAATATACTAATAATTGGGGTAGGGATGTTTTGGAACAAAAGACTCAAATTTGGACTGTTCTCCCTCAAATTAAGCCTACTAGGATTTCAAACCCATTTTAGTAAAATGGACACAACTTGCTAGAAAGTTGATAAAATTACATGAAACCAATGCCAAAAAATACTAGATTCATAGCTCTACCAAACAAAATTGATTTGGAGTTAGTATGAGATCGTACAAATCTGTACTACATCAAAGAATAACATGGAAACGTTCAGAAATATAAAAAATAGAGGTATTTTTAGTACTTCCACTTCCAAAACTTCAACCACCACACCCTCCAAAACAAGAGCATAAAGCTCCTCACAAAATATCTATTTCTAGATTGGGCAAGTAGAGTTCCACGCTTGTAACATAAAGTCAAAACCACTGTAACATAAAGTCAAAACCAAAGTCTCCCTCAATTTAGGTGCCCATAACTGAACACTTAATTGATTGATCAAGAAAATATCTTGCAAGCATCACCTCAAATTTGGCACCCAAGAATGAGCCTACTTAGCTGAGCCTTGTAAATATCTTCTCATGCAAAAGGTGTTAACTGAAAGATGCCAACTTGGGCACCCAAGGTGGGCCCAATTCAATCTTGGGTAACTAAAACATATCTCTCCATCAATTCATGCAAACAATATGCATGATTGATCATCCCCACTTAACTGAAAGTATCAACCTGTTATATATCATGCAACTGAAGTCATTAGTCATACAACTCAAGTAAATACATGCAACTAAAGATAACTGAACCATAACTGAACTAAACTGATAGTGCCACTCCATAGTAAATATCAGTCCCTAATTTGTAGGATTTAAACATGCATTACTAAAGTGTTATCAATCTTCCAAACAGTTAACTTAAGCAAGGTGGGTCCCACCTTCCATGTGGGCGTTCCATGTGATCCTATTTTGTAGGAGCTCTTCTTGGACGTCCCCAAATTTTCCTATCATTTAGGAATAATTACAAATGTCAATTTACATGTTCATTTCATTTGAATTTAATCTCTTTCTAATCCTAGTGTTGGGGAACACTTTCCAAGGACTTAAGAGATACATGAAATATGGTTTGGGATGACAATTAAATGGCATCCCATTCCTTTCTTTCCCACTTGACATTATACATTTGCAATTATTCACAAACAAAGGAATCATTTATTATAAATCAATTATGGGACTCAAGGCCAATGGCTACACCAAGAGAAATTATCTATAGCAACTGGTTTCGTAAGATAATCTACAAAATTGATCAAAGTGTCAACTTTCTCAATCAATACCTTCCCACTCTCAACCATTTCTTGCATAAAGTGATACTGAACATCAACATGCTTAGTACATGCATGATACATAGGATTTTTGCTAAACAAATGGCACTCGACTATACGACAGAGTCTAATTTTCTTGCAATTAAAACCAATACCTTTCCCAAGTCTTTGCAACCAAACTGCCTCTTTAGAGGCATGTGTAGTAGCCATGTAGTCTACTTCTGTGGTGGACAAATCAATCATGGGATGCCTTTTACTCATCCAACTAATCGCGGATCCAAACAAAGTAAACACATAGCCAC
>VDFB02189360.1:0-31634 GCA_007258455.2 Sequoia sempervirens
TGTTGTGTTGTTTGGATGTCCTCCTCAGTAATTTCATCATTTTCAGGTTGGTGGAATCTATGGAATGGATTTTCTTCACCTCGAGCCATGGTGTTTTGAGTCTACTTTTTTTTCCTTAAGTTTCTGCTTCTGTGATCTTGTTAAAACAGGCATACAAGTGTGAAAGTTTTGACTAAAATTTGATCTTTGTTTGGAGGAGTGCCAAGGATAATAACTAAGTTGAATAGAATGACAAGTCCTATTGATGAGACTAAGTTTTAATCTAATTATACAGTGTTGTTTTGTGATGAAGCATGACAGATCCTGATGATGAAACTTAGGTTAACAATTAGAGGTATGATGGATGTTTATGTACTTTAAGGTGTTAGATCTTAGTTTGGTTTGAAGAATTTCACTTGTAAGGACCAGTTTCATCAAGTTTAAGACACTGTTAGGATTGAGGAATGATTCTATTTTGGAAAGGATCAATTGAATGTGGTTCAAATAGTTAGATAGATGGTGAATTTCACTCTCTAGTTTGAGTTTAACTAGATGTGCTAAAACAAGAGAGAAATGCACTAAAATATGGAATGGATGTGCTAATAAATGGATTAGATGCGCTAGAATGTCCCCTAGATGTGCCAGTAAATGGACTCAATACACTACAAAATGGACCAAACGCTCTAGAGAATGCACTAAATGCACTAAAAGATGGACTTAATGCATCGGAAAATGACTCAGATGCACTAGAAAATGACCTAGATGCACTAAAAAAAATCAGTGATGCACTAGACTGCCCCTAAATGTGATTCAACTTGGAACTTCTACTAGATTATCAGGTAAATGCATTGGAATTTTTTGCAAATGTGTTGGAAAATGGAACAGATGTGCTAGAAAATGAGCCAAATGCCATAGTAAATTGGTTAAATATGCTAAAATAAGCCCTAAATGCACTAGATTTCCCTTAGATATGATTTCAACTATGTATTTTGTAGGTGAATGCACTAAAAGGATTTGCAAATGTGTTGGAAAATGGAACCTATGTGTCAAAAAGTGAACTAGGTGTGCTAGAAAATGGACTATATGCACTAAAAATTGATTCAGATGTGCTAGAAAATGCTAGTGATGCACCAAAAAATTCCCTAGATGAACTAAAAGATGTTGTGAATGTGCTAGAAAATGTTGTGAATGTGCTTCAATAGGGAATGCATGTGCTAATCTAGAAGTGTTCAGTGTTTTTGACAGTCTGTCTCATTATTTTGCTTTTAATTAGTGAAATGGATGTTTTCAAGGGATGCTTTTCTAAACAATGATTTTTGTTTGCTTTTTCTAGTTTGTGAATTATGAGAATTAAGTGTTCTTAAATGGATGATTTCTTGAATAATGACTTCAAACATAACAACAATTTGTAAAATAGTTGTTTCTAGCTTAGGAACTAAACATTGAGTGTATGTTCAAGAATCTGGTCTGATTCCTTTGATTTCCAGAGGTATAAAACAAGAGTAAACAAATCAAACACTTTTCTAATATCAAGGGTCACTTAAAATGCCACAACCCACATCTTAGAACTATGCCAGCTCACACAGCCGTGTCACCCCCTATAGGGCGCCTGTGTTTTTTCCTTTCTTAGGTCTTAACCAAAGTTGAATCCTCCACTTTTGTCCAATAATCCTTGATAGTTATATGGTGAGTTTCTTGGGGGAACATTCTTCCCTCCCCTTGCAATGTGATATTAGAAGTGTTCAAAGAATGACTTAGTTGGCTTCTACACTTAAGGTTTGTAGTAAGGGTTTATGTTCGGTGCGAAAAAATGATAAAATCCTATAGGAGACCTCCCAACATTTAGAACAAAGGCTTTGGGGATGGTTATCAATGCACATTACTGTTGAATTGTGAGTTTCCTTGAATTCACTTTTGATTATAGTGGGTCAGAAAAATTGGCTTTAGTTGTTCCCACTTGGGTCATTCCCATAGGGTGAGTACTTTTTCCCACTACGAAAGGCCTTCTAAATGTGCTATCAAAACATGAAATAGTGAGTCTAGCATTCTAGTGACCTAGTGAAGGGGAGGGCATAGGCCTATCATTTTACAAGCACAATAAACAAGGTATTCATTAACCTATTAAATAAACTAGACGCCTAATTTATTCAGAAGAAATCACTAAAACAACTCCAACCCCTGCAAACATCATCAATAGTTTGATATAATTGTCTTTGACAACATTTAAAAGTATCTACCAAAATGTATTGATCAGTTCTTGGAATTTTAAGTTTCTGCAAAGAAAACTAGATGTGCTAAAACAAGAATCATATGCACTACAAGATCACACAGATGCACTAAGAGAACTACCGAATGTGCTAGTAAAACTACTGAATGCACTAAAGTATCAACTAAATATGCTAAAAGACCCCCTATATGCATTGAAATATGAGTTGGATGTGCTGAAAGATGCTCTATATGTGCCATAACAGGAACTAGATGCGCTAAAAGATGTTTCATATGCACCAAAAGAAATCACAGGTGCGCTACATAGAAGTTCACTTCCAGATTTGTAAACACATTTTCGAGAAAACGTCAATAAAAATGGGGCTATGCCCCTTAGTGGGAACCAATTTTATGTGTGAGGTAAAATTGTAAATGATTAACAAAATAACACATGAAATGAGACAATATATTAGAGAATTTGAATAACAAAACTAATCGAATTTAACCAAAGAAAATTCCCTAAAGTTGTCCCATTGTTTCCTATCTTCAAGGATTCGCTAAATCATAATGGCTCTCAGATTGTTTATGCACTTATGACCTTTGGAATGACAACCTAAAGAATGGAATGCTTTACAAATGCAAGAAATCTATTCCTACATGATTGGTAAGCTACATGATTAATACTATGATATTGATGCTAAATGTTGTGATGAAAATGTTGTATAAAAACTACCATGATAACTAAAATGCAACTTTGAAACTAAGCCATGATTCTAAATTAAATGCTTCTAAATGCTAATTACTAAATGCTAAAATGCTAAGTTCTCAAAATGCTCTAATGAAAATTGTGCAGAGTAAGCTTGGTCAAAGTTGGGATATCAAATGTTGTAGAATGAGGTTGCATTTATAGATTTTCCAAGGCATAAAATGATGTGACAGAAACCAATGATTAGGATTTTAGCTGGAGAGATGGATGGTGGAGGATGAAGAAGTTAGAGGGAATCAAGGAGAGTGTTCCCTTTAATAGAACACTTTGCCAAGTGTTTAGAAGAATAAATGAAATGGAAGAGCCAAGCACCTCAAGTTTGTTTGAAAATTTGTTGAGGATAATTCTAATTTAAATATTAAGAATATTTAAATTCATGAGACACTTGATGAGGTGGCAAGAGGAAAAGTTGTAGACATTTGACCAAATTCAAATTTGGAATTATTCAAATTTAGTAAGAAGATATTAATTAAATAAAACAAACTATTTGAATTTGTTTATTTAATTAAGATTAGAGGAATATGATTTAAGATAGAAGAATTAGAAAGTGAACCATATAAATAAATTTTTAATTTATTTATAAGTACACAAATTAAAGGGTTCATTAATTAAATAACTTGTATGTAATTAATTAATTATCTCGACCGATTTTAGGTGTATACAATATCCTTATTCCATCTCCTCATATTCAATTTTACAAAAGAAATGTTTTTGGAAATTCTATACATAACACTTCCTTCTACACCCACTTGCCACCAACCCCTAACACAATCCATAAACCTAGAATCTCTCAGCCACATAGCTTCAAAATGAAAAAGAAAAAGTTTTCTTCTACCATTTTTATCCTCCACAAATGAAATGGGAAAATGGTCAGACCCACATCTCATAATAAAAGAAAGAGAGCAAGAGAAATCCACAAACCAAGAAGCTCAAACAAGGGCTCAATCCAATCTAACTTGAATATTATCAACACCAACTCTCTTGTTAGACCAGGTGAACTTGGACCCCTGAAAATCCATATCAATTAGACCATTATCATCAATGAACATCCTTAAATCCATCTGACTGTCGGGGGATTTAAGGTCCCCCAACTTCTCATTATGAAAGGAGTATTAAAATCACCAATAATCAACCAAGGTGAATCAACAAAGGAAGCTCTCAAAGAATTGAGCTTATCCCATAACCTCCTCCTAGCTTGCTTCACATTCGGGGCATAGATATTAGAAATAACCCAGGAGGAGTTGTCATAAAGATAGATGAACTAGGTATCCACATAATAAAATTCCTCCACAACTAGGACGCCCTTCATAAATTTAGCATTCCAGAACATAACAATACCACTAGAAGAATCCTCAGAGTTAACTCCATGGAAGCCACAATCCGTAAAAAATAGTTTTTCAAAGATTGCAACTTCTCAATTTTCATTTTAGATTCTTGAATTAGAAAAATATCCAACTTATGATCTCAGATTAAATTTTTAAGGTCATGCTTATGCATATTGTTTAACCCCTTGATGTTCTAGGAAATTATCTTCATTTGCAAGAAGAGGGTGTTCTCTTCGAGCAAAGGTAAAAAAGGGTTTTCTAGACCCCATTTTCAATATCCTTCTTACACTCCCTTTATCTAATCTTTTGGGAAGATGGTCTACCTTGGCCCCTACTTTCATAGCTACAACTTACTTTCTGTCTTCTTGTGGTAACCCCCTTATGACTCTGATAGGGGAGATACATCCTGCTTCTTTTTTCTACCCTTGACCACAACAAAACCATCCTCCTCCTTGAGAAGGGATTATGAGATAGCCAAAGTAGCCTACCACCCAAAAAACCTGAAGCACGATCAAGAGGTGAAGAAGAAAGAACATTAAAATCCCTAACCACCCACTTAGGAGAGCACTGTGAGTCAGAAACATGATCCACTTGCACCCCACTAGAGGGAAAAATAGCCACACTATCATTAGGCCTAGAGTCTTCAACCATAGATGAATGAGGAACAACCAAAGCATTAGTAATTGTAGGCACTTGGAACAACCCATCCTTAATAGCACCTTGATCCTAGGGAGCATACAAGTCCTTTACCTCCTTTACCTTGCAAACTTTGGTTTGAACAAAAACCTTGGAAGGGAAATCCTTAGCCCAATGACCTGTCCTTTTACATTTAAAACATGCAAAAGGGAAGGATTAAAAAACTACTTGCTACTTCCAACTTCCCACTTTCAAACTCAAAAGAATCGATTTTGGCAAATGAGCATCATGATCAATCATAATAAAAGTCCTAGCTGCTACTAGGCACCTTCTAGATAAAGTTGCATCATCAATGGAGACCAGGTGCCTGAAAGAATTAGCAACAACTTTGAAGACCTCCTCATCCCAATACTCCATCGGAAAATTCAAAAGTTTCACCTAGACACGAGTAGAGTGAAAAAGGCACTTAGAAAGATCCATATCTAGCTCCCAAGGGTGTAGAGCCAATGCCAAATGACCAAAAAGTTGTGGGACCTTGGAGAAAACCATTTGAAAATCCTCATCACAAGAAAAGGTGAAAGAGAAAAATACTTTAGCCATGGAAACAACCACCACCTGAACTTGATCCCATTTCTTGCGAACCTAGGAGAAAACCTCCTCAATATTGAGCCGAGGCCCCAAAAAAATTCCCACTAAAGAGAAGTCCATTACGAAGATGTTTTTTCCACAATAGAGTTCGGAATGGAAAGAAAAATGGCACCAACCTCATTTGAAGAAGAAATTGACTCAGAAGCAACACCATTACCTTTGAGCTTCAAGGAAAATAAATAAACCCACCTTTTCCCAAGAAAAGAGGAAAGACCCACTGGGGGAGCATTTTCCACTGACATATAGTTGCCACAAATTTTTTGTTGAGGAGAAGCCCTAGAAAACTCACCTAAGGGGGCTCACACTGCAACTTTTACTGACTCCACAAGAATCTCTTGACCCACTAGGCATTTGGGTGTTGGGAATAGGATGCCATCTAATTGCAATCCTAAAAATATTTCATGTATCTCCTAAGTCCTTGGAAAGTGTTCCCCAACGCTAGGATTAGAAAGAGATTAAATTTGAATGAAATGAACATGTAAATTGACATTTGTAATTAATTCAAATGATAAGATCATGTGAGGGCATCCAAGAAGAGTTCCTAAATAATAGGAGCACATGGGGTACCCACATGGAAGGTGGAAGCTATCTTGAGTTAAGTTAACTATTTATAGAAAGATAACACTTTAGTAATGAATGTAAAGATCCTAGAAGTTAGGGATTGATGTTTACATGCATGAATTTTTAGTTCAGTTCAGTTCAATTCAGTTTAGTTATGGTTTAGTTATCTTCAGTTACATGTAGTTAGTTTTAGTTGAATGCTAGTTGACTTCAATTGACTTGGAATGCATGACTAATGACTTGATTTGCATGATAAATAACAAGTGATACATTTAGTTAAGTGGGGATGATCAATCATGCATGATATTTGCATGAATGGTGGAGAGATATGTTTTAGTTAATAGAGATTGAGTTGGACCCACCTTTGGCACCCAAGTTGGCATCATGGAGTTAACACTTCTTCATGATAAGATATTTTATAAGGCTGAGTTAAGTGGGCCCATTCTTGGGTGCCAAATTTGAGGAGAAGCCTACACGATATCTTTGGAATCAACATTGAGTTATGACTTCAATTTTGGATGCCCAAATTTATGGACTTGATTTGACATTTTTTTTCAAGGAAGAACCCTACTTGCAAAGAATAGGAGTAAGTTTTGTGAGATAAGCTTTGTGCCATGTAATTGTAAACTCTTTGGAGTTTACAAGGCTCATTATTGTCTATAAATTACAACAAGTTGAAGATAGTTCTATCAGATTTTATTGAAGGTTGTGAAGAAGAATTGTTGAAGGAAAAAGAAGCATCTCAAGCAAGGATTGATAAAGAATTATTATAATTTTTTTCTAAGGTTAAATAATACAAGCACTATTGATTCTAGTGGTGGAGTTTTTCTCTTGAAAGGTTTTCTCATGGTATATGTTGTGTCACTTCTATCTTCTAGTCTTATTCTTCTACAATCTTTTGTTTATTTATACAAATGGTAAAATGAATCTAAATAGATAATCATCTACAAATAATTTGTAACAAAGAAAACTTAATTAGATATATAGTATAATAGTTTTACAAGTTTTAAAGCTACATAATTACCTCCATTTTCAACATTTGGTATCAGAGCTAGAGGTTGGTTAGAGTTTGGGATGCCTTTCTCTTAAAAGTTTGAAGGTTTTTGGCTATAGTGGGAGCTTTTACTATTGTATATTGATGATTTTGGAAAATATGTTTGTTACAATGAGTTTTAATTCTTGTTTAGATATTGAAAGATTCAATGGATCTAATTATGAAATGTGGAATCTAAAAATGGAAGATCTCCTTGAAGAGAGAGATCAGTGGTTAGTTGTAGGTAATGAGACAAAGTCACCTACAACGATGTTAGATGAGGATTAGGCTAAGCTTGATAAGAAGGAAAAAGGGACCATAATATTATGTCTTGTTGATGCTATTCTCTTGAATGTTTCAGAAGAAACTACTGCATATAAATTATGGAAGAGAATAGGTGATATTTATCAAACTAAAAGTCTTATTAATAAGTTGTATCTAAAAAGACAGTTGTATTCTTTAAAGATGAAAGATGGTGATTCTATTTCAAATCATTTGAATGCTTTTAATTTGATTCTAAATCAGCTTAACATTTGTAGATGTAAATCTAGAAGATGAAGATAAATGCATTTTGTTACTTTGTTCTTACTGCACGTGCCATACAAAAAAGCCCTTTGCTTGACATGGGATTAATTCATGATAAATTGGAATTAATGAGGCGTTGATTCAGGTGTTGTGAGGAATTTTATGCATCCACACTAGATCTTGGACCATTTCAAATTGAATAACATGCTTTTAATGATGTGTTGTAAAGGTGTTGTCAAGTGTTGTAAGATGCTTTCATGCTTTTCTAGACTTAATGAACCCATTTCTTCCAAATTCAACATTATAAAATGTGTTTAATAACACTATCACATCAATTTAGAAGGCTTGTAAAGTAAACTTAATGTTAAAATAGTGTTGTAATGTGTCTTTTACATTCACATTGGTTCTTGTGCCTTCCTAGGCTATGTGGACATCATTTTAGTGTTGTAAATTGTATTTAATCACACTTTCACATTGATTTTTGTGTCCCAAGCCCTATTTTACATTCACATCATCACTAATAGTCCCATATTAACCCATATTGTGTATCCTAAGGCTCAAATTGATCAAATACTTGACAAGGTTGCATTTTAAACCTTATTTCCTTATCTATTGGCATCTAAGCTATCAAATTGGTCCCTGTGGGACCCATTCACCATGTATGGTGAATAATTCTGAGTCTAGGTGTGGACCCATTTTCCATGTGTGGTGAATGAGTCCCATTTGGCTAAATTTTGACCTTTGAGCAGTAAAAAGTGAAATTTGAGTTTAATATTGCTTCAATGGCACTGCGGATGAGGTATTAATGGGTAAAGTAGGTGAATTTCCTATAACAACACATCTCTAAATAATTTTTAAAATCCCATTCATCCATTAACTCATTCACATAATTCATTCATCATCTATCTTCTATCTCAAGGCAAGCAAGCTAGGGTTTTCACATTGCAAATCATCAATTTAGCTTCCTAAGACATCCAAGGGTAGATTCTACATGCTTTGTTGTAGACTTTCAAGATCAACATAATGGAAAGGTATTATATTCAATTATTGCATGTTTCATTATATTCTTTCATCATTTTTGTTTAATTACCTAAATGGGGTTTGACCAAGGCAAACCCTCATGCCCTAACATTCACCATTTCTTCTTCTCTTCTTGTGTGTTTGTAGATTTAGGTCTTTTGGAAGCTTGGGAATGATTTAAGATCAAGTTGAATTTTTTTTCAAGTATTCTCCTCATTCAACAACTCAAAATATCAAGAGAAAATCATTTTTAGGTTAAAAAATCAGAGTTTCAGAAGTAGACACCTGTAGGGCATCAAAGTGTAGATTAGAAGCTTCAGAGTCTATCTTTGAAAATATAGAAATTAAAAAGTGGACTCATTCACCATAGGTGGCGAATGAGTCCCACCCCAAGGTCATTTTTTGGATTTTTACATTTTTAGATACCCTTTTGTCAAAAATAGGTTTCGGTACAATTTGGCAAAATTGGGACTGATTCGCCCAGAATGGGGAATGAGTCCCTCTAGTCCTAAAAACAACATTATCAACATTTAAAATGTCATTTCCAGTCTTCTTCAACATTCCAAGTGTAATCTTTTAGTTTGATTCATTTCTATTATAGTTTTTTATTCGTTTAAAAGTATTCTTGCATAACACAATGTATTTTCAAACATGTCACATTTCTTAGGTTTTGCATGCTTAATCAATCAATTTCATCACTTAATTGTACTTAGATATTCCATTTAGTCAAAATAACATCATACATAACATAATTTGAATGAACCCTTTAGTATTTTTGGCCCTACCTCTCCTTTTAGGTGAAAAACCCTAGAAGAGCTAGAGTAGTGCATTGGAGCCAAAAATCTACGGTTCACTAGAATCTTGGGAAAATATAATTGTTTCTATCAGTGGTAGTGGTGTTATCCAAATATGGACAATATAATTCCTACTCTCCTATCAGAGGAGATGAGGAGGAAGTCTAAAATAGAAATCCAAGATGCCTTGTTTGTAAAAGGTAGGCTTGAGAAAAAGGAACCTAAAAGGGAGACAAGGAAGGGAAGGGTAAGTCTGAAGGACAAAGTAAGGTAAATTATTGGAACTATGGGAAATTGGGACATGTGAAGAAGGATTGTAAGAACAAGAATTTTTTTTTGATTCTTCTATAGAGGAATCTCAGATGACGTTAATCATGCATTAATCGTTCCTTGTAAATTTTTTAGCGACGACTCTTTGTTTGATGTTAAAGAGTGATCTTCATGAAGGGGATGGTAGTAATAATTCCATGTGTAGCTTGTACCATAGTTCAGTGGGAGTTTTTGGTAGTGACGTGGATGCATCATTGGTAAGGTTATCCTCATGTGATTGGGGATATGTTTTTTCTTGGTTTAGAGTGATTGCTATTATGTCATGGTTTACTCTTGATACACGTTTAGAGTTTGGCATGGCACTTGTTCTCTTGAGACTAGGATGTATATGTATGTTATGATGCATGTGATCTCCTTGGAGGAGATGGTTAGGTCATGTTGTCATGTTTATGTTCTTGATTCATGATTGGAGCTTTGACATTGATCTTATGTAGTTCTCTTATGTATTGGGTACATTAATCATTTGTTTGATTACTTCATAATAGTGCTTGCTGTATTTGGAGTTTGGAATGGATTGGTTGGTTACAAGTCCTCATGGATACTTGGAGAAATAGTTGAGGCTTGAGTTCTCTTATGGTAAGAGATATATGTTGGAATGGTTACTTGTATGAAAATCTTTTTCATAGTAAAGACTGAGAAGCCTACACCTTGGTTGGACGTGAGTTCAACACACTTGGTGGTTTCACATGCCTCCAAAGAGGTAGTTTGGTTATAGAGACTTGGGAAAGGTATTGGTTTTAAATTGAAAGTAAGTTAAATTGAATGTGATAGTCAAAATACTATTTTTTTAGCCAAAAATCCTATGTATCATGCTCATACTAAGCATGTTGATGTTTAGTATCACTTTGTGTGAGTGGGAAAGTATTAATTGAGAAAGTTGACACTTTGATTAATGCTATAGATTATCTTACGAAACCAGTTCCTATAGATAAGTTCTCTTGGTTTTGAGTATTAATCATTTGCTTGGAGCTTCATGATTATGCAGGTTGCATTTGAAGTTGGCATGGATTGATTAGTTGGTGCAGGAAGGCCATTGGCTTGAGTCTTGTACTTGATTTATAATAATGATTCCTTGTTTAGAATAATTGCAATGTATAATGTCAAGTGGGAGAATGTTGGGAATAGGATGCCATTTAATTACAATCCTAAAAATATTTCATGTATCTCCTAAGTCCTTGGAAAGTGTTCCCCAACACTAGGATTAGAAAGAGATAAATTCAAATGAAATGAACATGTAAATTGACATTTGTAATTAATTCTAATGATAGGAACATGTGAGGATGTCCAAGAAAAGTTCCTAAATAATAGGATCACATGGGGCACCCACATTGAAGGTGGAACCCACCTTGAGTTAAGTTAACTATTTGGAGAAAGATAACACTTTAGTAATGCATGTAAGGATCCTAGAAGTTAGGGATTGATGTTTACATGCATGAAGTTTAGTTTAGTTTAGTTTAGTTCAATTTAGTTATGGTTCAGTTATCTTCAGTTGCATGCAGTTGGTTTTGGTTGAATGCTAGTTGACTTCAGTTGACTTGGAATGCATGACTAATGACTTGAGTTGCATGAAAGATAACAAGTGATCCATTCAGTTAAGTGGGGATGATCAATCATGAATGATATTTGCATGAATGGTGGAGAGATATGTTTTAGTTAATATAGATTGAATTGGACCCACCTTGGGCACCAAGTTGGAATCTTGGAGTTAACACTTTTGCATGATAAGATATTTTATAAGGTTGAGTTAAGTGGGCCCATTCTTGGGTGCCAACTTTGAGGAGAAGCCTACAAGATATCTTTGGAATCAACATTGAGTTATGACTTCAGTTTTGGATGCCCAAATTGATGAAGGATTTGATTTGACATTGTTTTCATGGAAGAACTCTACTTGCAAAGAATAGGCGTAGGTTTTGTGAGATAATATTTGTGCTTTGTAATTGTAAACTCTTTGGAGTTTACAAGGCTCATTATTGTCTATAAATTGTAGTAAGCTGAAGAGAGTTTTATCAAATTTTATTGCAGGTTGTGAAGAAGAATTGTTGAAGGAAAAAGAAGTATCTCAAACAAGGATTGATAAAGAATTATTGTAATCTTGTTCTAAGGCTAAATAATACAAGCACTATTGATTCTGGTGGTGGAGTTTTTTCCTGAAAGGTTTTCTCCATGGTATATGTTATGTCAGTTCTATCTTCTGGTCTTATTCTTCTACAATATTCTGTCTATTTCTACAAATGGTAAAATGAATCTAAACAGATAATCATCTACAAATAATTTTTAATAAAGAACACTTAATTAGATAGACAGTATAATAGTTTTACAAATTTTAAAGCTACATAATTACCTCCATTTTCAACATTGGGATAAAAAAAAGGAACACCCACCTTAAAATCCACTGTAACACCATCCTTGGTATCAACATTCAACACTAACCTGTAGGATCTGAATCATTGACCACCTCCATAAAGCACAAGTCATCCTTCCCAACATCAGTAGCATGAGAAACAAAATCTATGGTATGGACAAACAATCCTCCACCATGAACACTAGAAAGCAAATTCAAATTCAAATTCAAATCACTGAAGCCCACCTCACCAACATTCGCCTCACCTCCAACATCCATTGCAATTGGATACTAGAATGATGTTAAGAGTTGTATGTTATGATTTTTATAAAAGAATGTTAAGTAAGATTAGTAAATATAAAAAAGTAAATCCTAAATCTTTGGTAAGAGTGGCTAAAATAAGAGAAAGTATTTAAAATGATCTAATTAATCAATGTTGTTGTTTTAGAGGTAGACCAAGGTTAGACATGAAATTAACTAATGAAAAAAAATATTTAATCAAAAAATATTGGCATGATAATACAAGAGTATCACCTAATAGGTGGGATAAAAAAATTGTGACCTAATATTGTCGAGCTCAACAAGCAAGCCTGAGCCCTTATGCCCGATGCCCTTTTTCTCTTGTCAGGGTTTAGCCATTGGCCTTACCCTTTACCTTCTACCTTCTCCACTCCATCACAAACCATAAGACATGTACCGCCAAAATTTGAAACTCCAATGAATCCTTTGAGGTGCCAGATGTTAGGGTTCTCCCTTACTTCATACCGCTTACCTATCTTTTGGTTCTTAGGTGTAAGCCTTCCTTTTGATCTGTGATGCTCAAAACCTTTTTAGGGTTAGGGTTCAGGGTTCCTTCATACCCCTTTCTCCACTTTTTGTTAAGGAATAAGCCTTAACACCAAGGTTCAATGCTTGATGCCTTTTCAGACTTACACCTTTCTAACCCCCTTTTCTCTATGTAATCGATATAAAGTATTTTCGATGCTCGATGTCTAACTCCTTTCAGACTGTACACAAAGTTTCTTCATTTGACTAAGGGATTTGATACAAGGTATGACCAAAGCCCAAGGTTTGAAACCTTTTAGACTTAGCACATTTTTTTCAACATTTCTATGCGGCATTTGATATAGTGTATGATTGAAGCCCGATGTCTAATCATCTACAACATAGAGTAAGATGCAATCCCAATGTTGAAATCACAATAAGAATTAGCTGACAATAACTAACTCCTTCCTTCTCAAGCAAGTGATATATCGTAAACTGGAGGCCTAAAGTGCTGTAAAATGTTCCTCAACTTGCTAGCTTGGAATTTCCCTTAAAGCTTGGTATTTTTCCCTTAATTGTCTTGAATGTCATGTGACCATGGAAAACTAGAACTTTGGAACCACTGGTCAGGAGTTGTTAAGTTTTGGAAACCTTTGACTTATCGACCGTAAAGACAAGCAGATTGCATGATCATGAAATTCTGGAATGTTGGAACCTCAAGTCGGGAGTTATGAAGTTTTAGAAACCTCTAACTGATCAACCGCAAGAAAACATTTTTCATAGTCTCCTCGATGCTCTGATGATAGATATGGGATCCTAGCTAGTGGTGGTGACATGGTGTTGAGTTGGCAGTGGGGACCACTTGGAACCTCATTTTAGGGACTTGCCTATATTGGAGGGAGATGATATGATGTCTTCCCTATGTGGCGATGAGTGACCTGGTAGCTTGTGAAGAATGTTTTGGTGGAACCCAAATGGTGCGATGGTTAACAATGTTAGAAAAGTGACGTGTCGACACGTGGAAAAGATTCATTTGTTGATTCTACATCGCTATTGTGAATCAATGATCATTAGACTGAAGTTTTCAAACTAAAGTCAATAGTTGTATTTCCTGATAATGATGTAACTGCATTACACAATCAGATTGCTCATTTGTTGGCCAATCGATACTATGACGCAGAGAGATTAAGTTGACCTAAATAATGAGTGAGATAAAATGGGATGTTTGTAATGTAATGATAGTGTGTGAGAGAAGAATGGTATTGCATTGGGTTGGTGTTTTCTCAAAGGAAGAGTGAATATAATGTTGTCAAACTGATTATGTGAATTAACACCTAAAAGTGGAGTTTGTAACTCTGTATGTAATTTATTTTTCTATAATGCAAAGTGGCTTAACTTGGTGTGTGGTTCTTTTCTCACATAAGGGTTTTCCCACGTAAAATTGGTGTTTAATTCTATGTTGTTTAAATTTTCTATTCTCTTGTTCTGATTGTTGTGTATTTTAATGACTGTAATTCAGATTAAATGAAATATTTTGCAATTATTTCCTGATAATTTTGCATTTGGAAGGTGTTTCCGCACCTAGCTTTCCTTACAAGTGGTATTAGAGCCTGGTTAGTTGTGTTATCCTTTTGGGTAGGGCTGGTTTTTTGTGTTAATTTTGTTCAGTGGGAGTCTTGTAGAGAAAACTGATTGTATTGATTACAAATTAAGATGGCAAGCAGATTAGGGAGAGTAGAAATTGAAAAGTTCAATGGAAACAATTTTGAGTTGTGGAAACTCAAAATGGAAGATCTGTTGGTGGAAAGAGATATCTAGATTGTTGTGTCTAGAACTAAACCCTCAGGCATGAAGCAAGAAGATTGGGATCTCATTGATAGAAAATACAAAGGGTTGTTACAACTTTGTCTAGCATATTATGTTCTCCTGAATGTCCATGAGGAGAAGACTGCATCTTCTTTATGAAAGAAACTTGGTGATATCTATCAAGGAAAGTATCTGGTAAACAAGTTATTCTTGAGGAAGAAGTTATACTCCTTGAAGATGGAAGAAAGAGCATCTGTACCAGACCATTTAAATTTGTTTAACATGATTATTGCTTAGTTAGCATTTGTGGGTGTGAAGATAGAGGAGGAGGATCACTGTATGCTTCTGTTATGTTCCTTACCTGACACATGGGATCACTTGGTGATGGCTATTGGAAGTATAACAACCAATTTCAAGAAAAAATATTTGGTTGCTTTGCTGTTGTCAGAAGAAATGTAGAGGAAATCTTTTGAGATGGCTAAGGAGGCCCTTGCTGTTCGGGGTAGATCAAAGGAAAGAGGCAAGAAGAAAGAAAAGAAATCTAAATCCAAATTTGAAAGGAGATCAAAGTCTCTTGGAAAAAATTCCAATGTGAAATGCTAGAATTTTGGTCAAATTGGTCATATCCAAAATGATTGTAAAGAGGAGAAAAAGAAGAAGAAGAAGAAGAAAAACTCTTCTAACAATGATTCTTCTTAGAGTGATGTATATTCCTTCATTGTAGCCTTGGTGACTCAGACATCAGATGATGTCTAGCTGATCGACTTAGGAACATCTTTTCACATGACATCTCACAAAGATTGGTTCACGAAGTATGAAAAGTATGCTGGTGGAAAGGTGTACCTGACAAGTGATTCATCTCTTGAAATTGTGGACCATGGAAGAGTCAAAATCCAATTTCTTGATGGAAGAATCAAAGGAATTTATGGTGTAATGCACATACCAGGTTTGGCTCAAAATCTTCTTTTTGTTAGTAAGTTGAATGATATTGGTGTGCAAGTTTCATTCTTGAGTGTAGGCTACAAAATGACTAGAGGTTCAATGGTGTTGGCTAAGGGTGCACGCATAGGCACTCTGTATAAGCTAGATACATGTGTTGTTCAATGCAACAATTCCTTTGTAAAATCAAGCAAAGTTGCTCATGTAGAGAAAGAGAAAGAAGTTCCTCTGGGTGTAAACTCTTTGGAGGTGAAACTACCAACAAAGAAATCCATGCTATGACATCATAGACTCGGTCACATAGGAGAAAAAGGCTTAAAATCCTTGAAAAATAAAAACCTGGTAGAAGGGCTTGTTGATTGTAGCCTTGAGTTCAAATTTTGTGAACATTGCATTTATGGAAAGCAACACCGTGTTTCATTTTACTCTAGTCCTCATAGATCTTCTAGCATATTGGATTATGTTCACTCTGATGTATTTAGTCCAATAAATGTTCCTTCGTTATTGAAGTCTAAATATTATGTTTATTTTATTGATGATTATTCGAGAAGGGAATTTGTGTGCTTTCTTAAAAGTAAATAAGAAGTGTTCAGTTGGTTTAAAGAGTTTAAAAACTTGGTAGAAAATCAAACTGGAAGGAAAACTAAATGCTTAAGGATGAATAATTGTCTTGAATTTTGTTTATAGATTTTGAAAGGTATTGCAAAGACCATGGAGTTAAAAGGAATAAAAATATGCTTTACACTCCACAAAAAAATGAAGTTTCTTAAAGGTTAAACAAGATTCTAATGGAAAGAGCTAGAAGTATGTTGAGAAATGTTGGTCTAGAGAAAAAGTTATGAGCTGAGGTTGTGGCTACAACATGTTACTTGGTTAATCGTTCACCCAGTTTGGCTCTTGTTGAAAAAATTCCTATGGAAGCATGGTCTGGTAAGAAGTCCTCTTTGAGACATATTCAGGTCTTTGGATGTGAGGCATATGCATATGTGTTGAATGAGAAAATATCTAAGTTGGAAAAAAAGGTTTTAAAATGTATCTTCATCGGCTATGGAATTGGCGTGAATGGATACAAGCTTTGGAATCCTATTACTAAGAAGGTTTTGTACATCAAAAGTGTAATCTTTTATGAGTTGAAACCTTCTATAGCTGATCTACAGTTAGAGATAGAAGAAAAAGAAAAGAAGAATGATGTAGTTGAAACTCCTTTGACACCAAATAAAAAGAAACTATGAATTCATAGTGTACCTAAAATTGAGGAGAGCTCTAGTAGCTCTAAGAGTTCTAAATAGGAAGAAGAACCACAACCTTAGCCTTAGCTCGTGAGAGGTCTACACATGAGAAGTGACAACCTGAAAGATATGGCTATTACTTGTTGGATTCAAGTTTTGCCTATGATTTGATTACTAGCACTAATAAGCCTAGGACTGTAAAGGATTCTATTAATATGTCTGATTCAAATTCCTAGTTGAAAGCCATGAATGAGGAAATGCCGTCATTGAAAAAGAATGAAACCTGGGATTTGGTACCTTTTCCTGAAGGACGAAATCCTATTGATGCAAATGGGTATTTAAGAAGAAGATTGGTCTAGATGGAAGTTTTGAGAAGTATAAAGCTAGGTTGGTTTCAAAAGGTTATTCCTAGGTGGAGGGAATTGATTATGGAGAAATGTTTTCTCATGTAGCTAAGTTGACATATATCAAATTTCTATTGTCACTTGCAGCTGCATATGACTTAAAGGTTGAGTAGATGAATGTGAAGAAAATGTTTCTTCATGGAGACTTGGAAGAAGATATTTATATGTCCCATCCTGAGCACTTCTTTGAAAAAAGTAAAGAAAGTCTGGTTTGCAAGTTAAAGAAATATTTGTATGGTTTAAAGCAATCACCTAGAATTTGGTACCAAAATTTTGACACTTTTGTGTTGTCATTAGGACTTGTGAGATCAAAATCAGATCATTTTGTGTACTACAAAACTAAAAAATGATCTTTTACTTATTATTGCCCTGTATGTAGATGATATCTTATTCTTTGGGAATAGTAAGGGTATGATTTTTGATTTAAAATCTTAGTTGTCAGCACAATTTGAAATGAAAGATTTAGGTGCAGCAAGGTATATTTTGGGTATGGAAATCAAAAGGGATAGTGGAATAAAAAAGCTTTGGCTTAACCAGAGTACGTATATTAATTATATCCTTGAGAGATTTAGTATGACAAATTGCAAGTAGTTAGTTGTTCCAGTGTTGCAAGGAATGAAGCTATCTGTTGAAGATTTTCCAAAGTCTCCTATAGAGATGGAGGAGATGACTAGGGTACCTTATGCAAGTGTAGTTGGAAGTTCAATGTACACAATAGTCTACATCAGGCCATAAATTACCCAAGTAGTGGGAGTACTTAGTCAATTTATGGTTAATCCAGGAAAGCCACATGGGGATATTGTGAAAAGAGTCTTTAGGTATTTTAAGGGTACTTTAGAGTATGCTTTGTGTTATCATGGAAACTCGGCTGGATCATAGAGATCTCTTAGCATTTGTGGGTATGTGGATTCTGATTGGGCATGGGATGTTGATAGTAGAAGATCCACTAGTGGATACATCTTCATGTTATTCGGTGGTGTAGTTAGTTGGATGAGTAAGTGATAGGTGTAGTCATTTTATCTGCTATTGAGGTAGAGCTTATGACAACAACACATGCCTGCAAGGAATCCATTTGGTTTAGATGTTTATGTTCTAATGTTGGGTTTAATGTGGGAAAATTATTGTTTTCTTTGACACTCAGAGTACTGTTTGTTTGGAAAAAAATACCACATTCCATGCTAGGATGAAGCATAGTGATATTTAGTATCATTTCATTTGTGATATGGTGGAGGATGAAAAGGTTAATCTAGAAAACCTAGATACTTTGGAAAATTTCATTGATGCATTAACAAAACCAGTGAGTATAGATAAGTACAGGTGGTGTGCCAGTTTAATGGGCATTGGGGCCTATGAATTTCAATAACTTTGAGTTTGGAAGAAGCCAATAAGTCTTCATCAAGTGGGATCATGTTGGAAAATGTGCCTCAACTTGTTGGCTTGGAATTTCCCTTAAAGCTTAGTGTTTTTCCCTTAATCAACTTGAATGTAGCGCAATCGTGAAAAACTAGAACTTTGGAGCCATCGGTCGAGAGCTGTTAAGTATTGGAAACCTTCACCTTACCGATTGCAAAGAAAAGTGGATTGTAAGATCACGAAAGTGTGGAACATTGGAACCTCAAGTCAAGAGTTATGAAGTTTTGGAAACCTTTGACTGACCGATCGAAAAGACAAGCAGATCGCAAGATCACAAAAGTCTAGAACATTGGAACCTCAAGTTGAGAGTTATGAATGTTGGAAACCTTAGACTAACCGACAAGACAACCTTGTTCATAGTCTCCTCGATGGTTTGATGAAAAAGATGGGATCTTGGCTAGTGGTGGTGACATGGTGTCGAGTTGGGAGTGGGGACCACTTGGAACCTTATCGAAGGGACTTGCCTATATTTGAGGGAGACGATATGATGTCTTCTCGATGTGGCGATGAGTGACTTGGTAGCTTTTGAAGAACGTCATGGTGGAACCCGAATGGTGCGATGGTCAACAACGTTGGACAAGTGATGTGTTGACACATGGCACAAATTCATTTGTTGATTCTACATCACTGTTGTGAATAAATGATCATGGACCAAAGTTTTCAAATTGAAGTTGATAGTTGTATTTCCTGATAATGATGTAACTTGCATTACAAAATCAGATTGCTCATTGGTTGGCCAATCGGTACTATGACATGGAGATATTAGGCTGACCTAAAGAATGAGTGAGATAAAATGGGATGTTATAATGTAATGGTGAGAGACAAATGGTATTGCATTGAGTTGGTGTTTGCTCAAAGGAAGAGTGAATGTAATGCTTGAACTGATTTTGTGAATTAACACCTAAAAGTGGAGTTGTAACTTTGTATGTAATTTATTTACTATAATGCAAAGTGGCTTAATTTGGTGTGCGGGTTTTTTTTTCTCCCGTAAGGTTTTTCCCACATAAAACTAGTGTTTAATTTTATGTGTTGTTTAAATTGTCTATTCTCTTTTTTTGATTGTTGTGTATCTTAATGTCTGTAACTCAAATTAAATGAAATCCTCTACAGTTATTTCTTGATAATTTTTCATTTGGAAGGCGTTTTTGCACCTATCTTTCCTTGCACAAAGTCCAAAATTCTACAGTTCTTCAACTCTTGCTTCCTTTGCATCCTAATTGTCCCTCTTTTTTGACATCAATGAGCCAACAATCTCCCTTATTGGATATCACTCAGATATCTCCCTTTTACGTCAATGGCAATCAAATTTCCAACATGTTTGACATTGATACCCTATTGCATAGGGTTAATGGAGATAAGGAGACCAACACTTTTGAATAATAGATTTGTCAATTCATCCTTGTGATAGGCTATGATTCCCAATATGTTGATTGGGGGAAGTTACTTAGTGATAACTTGCACAATCAACTTACTAATTTCCAAAATACACAAGAATTTTATATTTCATCATATTTTTCTAAAACATTACAAGTATGCACCCATGGCTTGGACTAAAATAATTTGGGACATATGATGAAATTTCTCAAATATAGGATTTCTACCCTTAATTATAACTAGATGTTAGCAATAGATGTTTTAGAAGGTTAAATGATACATTTACTATTATTATGGTTAGATAACTTGATGTTAACGTGGGCCAAATATTTTCTCCTGAAGCTATAAATTTTATCAAATGATTTGGGAGTTATTTCATTATTTGCAAGGTTTTCCTATTTAAAAATAGAAGGTTTTGATGAATCTCCTTAAAAACTATCCATATATATATATATGTATTGAACACCTAGTACTTATTGAAACTTGCAATAAAATAGATCAGTGAATAAGAAATGCAGAGACATGAAAAAGGAAGGTTATCGATTCCCATTGGGGTTGTCCTATTGTAATTGTCCAACTTTAGTAGAGACACAAAATGTGGAAAGATCTTTGGTAGTGACAATTTTGTATTATTATTACATGATATATCTATATGATAGAAAATATTATATAAAGAGTAATTTATACATTGAAAATAAAATAAACCATCTCCCTCATCTAGAATATTATTAAGATTATTATGTTCAAATGAATTTGATGTGAGGAAAAGGGATTGTTCTAGAATGACTATTCAACAAATGAAAGAATATGAGCTAGGACCTGGGATGTTGAAGCTATTGAAGATGGTGGCTCAAAAATGATTGATCAACTGTATTTACTAGAATCTCTCCAGTTTGATCCATTAACACCATTTGATTGGAGAAAAAAGGAGGTAAAGGAAATGTGAATGAGATGTATTTCTTTATACTGAATATGTATTTAATAAATGGATAGATGCCAAAAGAATCAAATATACTTGCACTAGACCTTCAATATCTTCTTCTAGAGGAACAAATAAAATAGAAAATTTAAGTGGTACATATACAACCATGACAGATTTTAATGTTCCAAGAACAAGATTAAGTGCAACTAAGGCTAGTGGAGGAGATCATCAAGAACCTAAGAAAGGAGTTAAACTAAATATTTCTGATCCTCAAAATGAGCCTAAGTGTAAAAAAAAGGTTATTGAGAAGAAGGCCATAGAAAGATCAAAATGTGGATGAAGAAATTTAACAAAAAGATACTAATCCGCCCTAGGTAAACCATACATTGTCTCAGGTATCACCATCCTCATATTTATAAATAATATTATTCATATGTCTCCTCCTCCCTCATCCACTAATGTTCCAAAAACTTCATTGTGGATCCTAGCATAATGCAGCTTGCTAGTTTGTGATTATTCATACCCTCATGTTTGTGTTGACATTGTGTATGTTGTCTTGCTACATTACATACAAGTGTGTTCCTTTTTCTTATGTTATCTTTCATAGGATCTTGAATCTCGTGGTCTTGTGCACTCCCTTTAGATTCATTATAATCCCATCTCTTCAACATTTGGACAATTGGACCCTTCTAGACATATTTTCTACTTTAGTGTGAGTCTAAGTGTAAGTTCATACTTTCACTATAGTGAGAGCTAAATGCAACATTGTAAATTGTCACCCTTGCCAATTTCACACTATGTTTTTCTTCCCCTTAAGTAATTGGAGTAATTGTACACCTAATGTCCCAAATTATGCATTTCATGTTCCTTTTAATCATTTATCGATAAATTGCATGTAGAAAACCAATGCATACATTTAATATTTTCCCCTAACACCTTAGACCCCACAAAATAGGGTTAGGACCTAGTCAACCTAAGCAACTTGGTCCCTCTATTTTGCCTCCAAATTTTAATATGTTAGAGTTATAATTTTATTATTTGAATTTCAAATATCAAATTTTGGCTATCAAGATTTAATTTTCAAGAAATTATATTAATAGCATATAAATACCTAGTCATTTCACCATTTGAAAACTAAGTGGAAAATTATTGGAAAATTTGGGTGATCAAGTAATTATTATCAATTCAAGAGTGGTCAAGAGAAGATTCATTGTAGTAATTCAACATCAAAGCATCATGTCATGTTTTATGTGATTTTTTTTTCATGTTTATGTTATCATATTATTTGTGAGATCTAACCCTTGTATGCCTTCAATAAAATAAAGTCAACAACAATCAAGCCTTGAGGAGATGTTCATGAATTTAGTCCTTCAAGAAAGCCATTTTTGAGTGGTGATTTGTAGTCCCTTGTTGATTCATCATTCATTTTAGCCTTTAGCCTCTATCCATCAAAAGGATAAGATATTTTTAATAGACATTACCATAGTGGGGGTGGAAAGACCAACACTGGGTTTGACTGAGGAAATCCCCTATATGACACAACCCTTTAGGTCTCTCTTTGACTATGCAGGTTTCAAGTTTGAAGAAGATTGGAAGAAGTTCGAAGGTCAATTATTCATTTTTGCATTCAAACCCTACAAATTTAAAACATACAAAAAATCGGTTATCTTGACACCTGAGAGAGATATGGCAATAAGATATGGAGGAAAAGAAGGCTTTGATCTAACTCCAGGGGACTATGAAATCAGATTTGTAACTCGATTACTAGGACACTATCACCCTGGGTGACTTGGTTGTCCATTTTCAGCCCAAAATTTATATTGATCATAGGTGCATATAAATTTTCTTTGTCTATTTCCGAAGTTTGAATTTATCTGTGACATTCTAGATTTGTTATTTTTGCATCAAAATATTTATTTACATCATTAGCCTAGTCAAATAATTGAATTTCATTACCAGATCCATTTTAGGTTTTTTCAACGGAAGGTTGACTCACCTTTCAAGTTGCAAGTCAATCCTATATCTTGTTTAAATTCATAAAATCTCACTACCTCAAATTATAAATAAAATCCCCATAAGAAGAAAAGTGCTTAACCCTAAAGCAACCCTCTAGGGTATCATTTTTTCTTCATTTCAGTTCCACATGAAACTTCTTGAAATAAATTTAATCTTTAATAATTTTTATAAAAATAATTTTAAAGAATATAGTAATTGGGATAATGTTCACGAAACTTGGACATTGTTAAAGACTATATTCCTCATAAAACTTGATGGACACAAAGATGTGCTAATAGGGGGTGAATCAACATATATTAAAACTTAACCAATTTCTTTGTAGATTAACAACACATCACATGAACTGAAAGAAACAAAAGAGAACACATGCAACACATATAGACACCAATATTTTACATGGAAAACCAAAGGAGGGAAAGACCACGGTGAGGATTAATTCACAATATAAGTAGCTCCCTACTAACAAGAGTTACAATGTTTGAGGCTCACTACCTATGGACTTGTAAACTAAGGTATGTTTCCTTAGAGAAAGATACAATGGACCTGATAAGACTC
Source organism: Sequoia sempervirens (assembly GCA_007258455.2). Classification (NCBI taxonomy): domain Eukaryota; kingdom Viridiplantae; phylum Streptophyta; class Pinopsida; order Cupressales; family Cupressaceae; genus Sequoia; species Sequoia sempervirens. The sequence goes on from VDFB02189360.1 coordinate 23,587, forward strand.
ACTATATTAGAGCATGATACATGAGAATAAAAGTAAGAAAATGATTATGAACTACTTTGGAGAAGCATCTAACATATGTTGATGATGCAGTCACTGTTTAGCATAATTTGTCCTTCACATTGATTTCAAAAACTTCATTTTTTATTCTAATCTTTTCATAATTCTCTCATCATTACCTCCACAAAAAAATTGATCTTATATATATCCTTCACAATAACACAATACTTCAATTCAATTGGCTTCAAGATGACCTTTGGATGAAACATTTAATATTGTATAGGTCAGCTTCAAAATATATTCAAGATGAAAGAGATTTAGTTTTTGATCATCATACACTATGTCAAGGCCCAAAATATATCATAACACATTCTTCAAGACAAGATTAATCATGAACAAATGACAAGTCATGTCAGCTTAGGTAATGTCAACACCATCAATACTATCACTGTTTGACTTTACTTAGTTGGGGAGATACCAAAACATTATGTGGACTAGAGTGAAGGCATTATAGATCATGTAAAATATTTATTCAACCTTTTCCTAAAGTATCTGATCAAGAAGTTCTAGCGCAAGAGGAGAGATCTACAGAATATGTAGAAACAAAGCAATCCAGACAGACTGTATCATATTATTCTTTAAACTTGATCTTGCAGACCATCACCGTATTTGATACTACTAAGTATTATGTTATTAACACCAAAGAATATGTTCATAGAAATACAAGATTGTTTTTGAATCACTTTTAGAAGAATGCAAATCATTCTATTGAATTTTTTTTCTCTGTTAGGGTACATTGCCTGAACATTGTTACTTTTTTACTCATATTTTAGAAGGTGTGATGTCTTGATCTCTTGGATATGACACCTTCATAGCTTAGTCATCTTTACTTCAGAACCACAAGACAAAATACTTCTCTGTAGAGGAATGTGTTGCACAGATAGTTGTCGTTGCACCAAAAGATCAAACTATTAATGCTTGATATAACCATTAGAGTTAATGAATCCATGGGAGGCGATTAAGCCATGCCATGGACCCAAGCGTTGTGTTGCATAGCATAAGGAGACCAAGCACGTACACCTTGCAACAATCCCCCTAGTGCAAGCGAGGGGTTCGAAATCGTGACTGAGGCTCTGATACCAATTGTTGCACAAATGGTTGTCCTTGCACCAAAAGATCAAAATATTAATGCTCAATACAACCACCAAAGTTAATGAATCCATAGGAGGCGATTAAGCCATGTCATGAACCCAAGGGTGTACACCATGCAACATAATGCAGATCACTTTATTATGATTCTACCACAGAGACTGTCCTATGAGTGCTTTAGCATAAATTTTATAGAATTTACCTTTGTGTGTGGTACAACAAACTGTAATTATATTAATGTAGACACATTGTGGACATATCAGAACATTAGAATTCTCCTTCCCAACACACTTAGTTTCCATAGAACATTATTCTTCCTTATGTAGAACAACATACTTGCTCTAACATAGCAGCTACCTCTAGAGTATGTACATGCTTCAATATAACATCTGAGACATCAATGGAAGTCCATATTGGGTTGCCATCAATGACAAAACTTATTGCCAACAAAAATAATCTTGGTTACATGAATTATTTTGATCAAAATATTTCCCTTGAGTATTTGGAGAGGGATGCCTTTTCTATGTATCATGAAAAAGTTAATGTTGATGGGCTACTTGTTGAATCTTATCAAAAAATGTGGACTCACGTCAAAGATGAATTTTAACTTCTTTATTCGGAAATTCGAGAAAGAGGCTTACTAAGCATAAATATCAATTTAAGGGACTAATTATTGTTGTTCCTAAGGAAATAATGAAGATTCAATTTTTAGTTGGTATTTTATTGCCTTATTGAAAACTTCCTATAAGATTATTGTCAAAGCATAGACTATATGAATTAAGTTAGTTGTTCAATGGATTTTTTAGACTTGAACAAACTAGTTTCTTTAGAGCTATATATATTCCTAACAATATGATCTTAGGTTCGGTCACTTGTGAATGGTCACAATAGTTCTAGTTCATATTACTTTTTTGTTCAAACTTGATTTTGGCAAGGCCTTTGATAGAATAAGTGGACACTTTATCATTAAAATGATGTAATGGGTTGGTTTTGGGTCTCAAATTCAGGTTCACATTCAAATGCTCTTTAAATATGCCAATGCTCATGCAATGGTCAATAAATATTTATTAGATTCCTTTCCCTTGCAAAGATCCATCAAATAAGGGTTTTCATAATCACTCGCTCTCTATGTTCATATTGTTAATTCTTTGGAATATTTGTTACAGAAATCCAAACAACTTAATCTAATTCAGGGTATTTCTATTACTCAAATTTGGTAGTCATCAATTCCCATTTTGTTGATTTGGCAGTCTTCTTTTTTAATAAAATTTTAAGAAACTTAAGTGAACAATACTCTTGATATTTTGAATCTCTATTGCTCTATTTTTGAATCACAACTAATTCATTGCAAAACGTAGTTTTAACGATTCAAGTTCGTCCCATCACATATTGGGTTCCAAAGATTGGAAAGAAATTAAAAATGATAAACTTAATGTTATTTGAGTATCACTTTTGGGATGGGATCGTCTATTATTGATATGTGAAAATGGTATGTCAGTATATCAAAAATGAAATTATCCAATTGGGGCTATAAATTTATTTCTTTTGCTGGGAATGTTTAGGTTGCTAACATTTTTTCTATCTACACATGTCTACATCTCCTCACATAGGATGTCATCTAAAAGAGGGTGTGTGGACCTACATAAGCATATTCAACAATTTTTCAATGCAAATGGGTTGATAACTCTAGCTCCATAACTATTTCTTGGATTCATTGCATTTAGCCCAAATTTAGATTGATATCAACCTTATAGATCCTCAATCACAAGAAACATGTTTGGTAGCCAAATGGATTATTAGAGTTGTCAAAGGTGACAAACTATGAAATTTTTTGCTAAGGCATATATTTGTTATTGTTGTTTTTAAAGGAAAATGACAAAATGTTCATTGGTTGGATAAAATTCTCTTTGCTCTAATCTTTCAAATTAGAGCCTCTTTCCCTATTCAAACTATTTGTAAAGCATGACAAAAGTTTTTCCATTTTCTATCCTGGAGAGATTGCTTGCAACATGACTTTAATTTTTAATCTTTTTCCCTATGGTGAAACACACATTCAATTTCAATGAAAACCTTTCCTAGACCTGTTATTTATCTATTCAAGAAAAATATTAAGCAGTTCAGGGACTTCTATGACTTTTCTTCAATGAAATTGTATTCATGGTAAGACATCCAAGAATGGTTTGGATTGAGTAACAAGTTTAAACATTTTATGGTCTTTGTTCAATCTCTTGTGCCTCCTAATATAGATATCAAACTATGTGCTCCTATAACTTGCAATTTCTTCATGAATTAGCATTGATTATCTAATCATCATTTCTCATTCTTTCCGAAAAACATTTACCTCCAACTTCCTCCCTCACTGAATTTAACCCCAGGCCTTCAAATATGGAAATCTAAGGTTGATGTTGATGTGCTAATACTTGCTTGGAAGTTACTGCAATATAAACTGCTAGCTGGAGAAAGCATATGACTTTTACCTATCCAAGCAGATAAGTACCCCAACTGTTATGTTGACGAAACCATTAACCATATTATGTTACTGTATTATGGCTAAAAAGCTTTGGCATACTGCGTTCAGAAATATACCTGCTCTTTTTGGTTATCACCTAAATTGGGAAAAAGCTCTTCTGGGCTTTGGGCTAATGAAAAACGATATGGCAGACTTTGTGAGACAAGTTATTCTTTTCCATATCTAGAAAATTACTATGTATAACATTTTTTTAAAGTTAACATTCACCCGATAATTGACATTGTGTAACCTTAATATGTTTTTTGAAATTAAATCATTATGCTTTCAGCTTCAGTTTGGGAGTTGAATTCTAGCTAGATCTAATTGAATCTCAAATAAATAATTTGCATTGCAACCACTCCAAGGAAATCAAGCAACAAGCTAACAGTTGCTCAGAGTGCTTGTGATGGCTGAGTGTTGTTTACTAGGTTTTGATTGGGTAAAGAATCAATGAAAACTTTAGTTTGTTATGGCAATCCCAAACATGGGTTTATCCCTTGCTTTGCAGATCTGTATTCTTGTATTTGGTTGATCAGGAAGCTAATCTGTTGAAGGGCTTATCTGCTACTCAACTCAACTTTGTTTCAAAACCTTTATTTTCATCATATATATCATCACTTCTAGAAGTTCTGATTGTTGCTCAATTTACCCTTGGCTCTTGTTAGTGAAGAGCATATATATGCCCATTTATGTGCAATCAATTCAGAATATAGATATTAATCTATGGGCTAACACATGAAACAAATAAAGAAGACAAATAAAGCAAGTGTCCCAATCAAATGACAGAAGTTCCAAGGTAGATTCAATGGAGCAGAGCATTGATTTGCTGAGAGAGAATCAGTTACTTGACCAACTTATAATAACAGGTTCATTCAGTGCACCATTGTTGTCTGGTTTTTATGTATCCACAGAGGATAACTAAAAGGGCAATTTCTGTCTGTTTATGACACCAGAACTTTCAATTTGGATTGGAATATGGGATGTTTGTTATAGCCTATTGAAGTTTTCTTTGCATATGAGGTTATGGTGTAGTAAGTTCCTCATGACTCATCTTAGTATTGCTTGTTTGCATCCAGATAAAGTTCACAATGAACTAAGTCATTCAGAATGGTGGGTTGGTGGATAAAGAGATGTTTTTATTGATCTTATTCTACCTTGAGGGGAAGTGAATATTGCTTTGTGAGCAACATAGATGCTATTGACAATTGTAGGTGATGATGAGATTTAAAGTGTAGGTGACAGTTGTAGGTGATGATGAGATATAAGGTGTAGGGTACAGTTGTAAGTGACAGTGAGATTTAAAGTGTTGTTGATAGTTGTAGGTGATGGTGAGGTTTATAGTGTTATTAACAATTGTAGGCGATTGTAAGGTTTAAATATCTGTTGACAGTTGTAGGTGATGGTGAGATTCAAGATTTTGTATCAGATTGGAGTAGTCAATTGAATTGATTGAAACTTACAATGTTATCTGTACTTTACTTTTATTATAATATGTAAATTTATTACCATACTTTACTTAATACTATCTTTAAAGACATTTTTTTTTATGTTTTTAAACAATTTATTTGGAACTCTTTTTATGATATATATAAAAATTATACAAAATTATTTATTATATTAAAATATAACAATTTTTTTTTTTTACAACAAACCTCTCTTATAAAATGTTTAATTAAACCCTTACACCTCTCCCACCTTTACCCTTATAAATACAAAACAATTATTTTAAAAAAATTGCGTGGTTCACTTAACAAGGATCTGTTGTTAGATTAGACTTAATGGTTATCATACATCTTTCACACAATTAAATAATAATATACCCGATAAATCATTATATATCATCATATCAAACAAATTCAATCAAATATAATAACAAAACCAAAAATTTGGATAATTCATTTCTTCATGTGGCTGGGCTTTAATTGATTGTATAAATAGCTAGCTTCCGTTCTTGTAATTGGTTTATTAAAAAAAAAATCAATAATCAAATGACTTTAAGGTATTTAATAATTATTATAATAAATTTAATCTATATGTATTAGATTATATTAATATTGGCAATTTGTTTTGTTTTATAAATTCGGTTATAATATTATAAGAAAGTATATATACAAATTAAAAGTTGTTTTTGAGTAAGTGTGGTTTAGTCAATCAAAATCATTTATGGAATGAATATAGTCTAATTACATCTTGGAGTAATTTGAATCTTATTGAAAGGTATAATCAATGAACATGTCATCATCCTTATCAAATATACTCAACACATTAAAATGCATTCCATCAATAAAATATACTTGAAATATTACTGAAAAAAATACTTTATTAGTTCCTATTCAAGGTAGAAAACTTATGCATCCATTGCATGCAATTTTTTCAATGAGAGTGACAGTCCCACTAATGAACAACTACAATTAAAAAGTTGACCAATAATTCTATATAGTATATATTTAATTGTCTATTTTTAAAATAATCAAAATATGCTTTATCTATCTTTCTATTGGTTCATTTTGTGAATAGACAGTGCAAAAATAAGGATTTTTGTTTTTGCTAAACTAGATGTGTAATATAATGCACTTAATTTATTAAATGTAAATTTCAAACCTATTAATTACATGAATGCATAGTTGCACTATTACATACATCATAATATAACATAAACATTTGATATGTGCCAATTTTGAGAAAGCTTAATAAATAAAGTTGTTTAATAGGCTATAATAAATTTTACAATCAAATTTGTCTTGTGAACAATAAATGTAAAGAGTAAAATTTATCTATTCACATTAAATATTATAGTGACATTTTCAAATTTGGTAGTAAAATTTGCATTGGAAAAAGACATGGAGGTTAGAAAATCTTTACTATCTAGAAAAATCTACCAAAATCTTATCTCATATTGAAGGAATCAAATAAATATTAAAGTTTGTGTTGGACAATAATTCAAGAGTATACAATTTGGGTAGTGTAAAAACTACAAAAATTGCAAGTTGTGAAAAGATTAAAAAAGTTTTGCAAGGTCTAAAAATTGCAAGATTTAGAAAGATTGAAGAAGTGTTGCAAGGTATTTTAGTTTCTTGTCTTTTGCTACTAATTCTTTCTATGCAATTTTGTAGAAATATTTTCCCTTTAGAAGAAAACTATTTTATTTACACTCAAAAGTTAGATTTTGAAATTAATATCAAAGTCAGGTGACATTTTTTTGGATACATTTTGTAGCTTGATTTTTTCCAAAAAATTAAGAGGCATATTACTAGCTACAGAGTTAGGCAAAAGAGCAAACAGAGAACAAGTGCAACAAACTGTTGGAGACCTTAGGTAAGGTTGTATATCAAGTCTTATTTGATTTGTTTGCTCCTGATTCCTTCTATGCAATGTTTTAGAAAACTTCTCCTTTAGAAGAAAACTGGTTTACCTACAAAAAAAAGATTCTGAAATCTCCTACAGAAGGTAGAAAACTTATGCATCCATTGCATGCAATTTTTTTAACTAACAATGACAGTCCCACCAATAAACAACTAGAATTCAAAAAGTTGACCAACAATTTTAAATAGTCTATATTTAATTGTCTATTTTTAAAATAATTAAAATGTGTTTTATCTTTCTTTCTATTGGTTCATTTTGTGAACAGTCGGTGCAAAATGAGGATTTTCTTTTTGCTAAACTAGATGTGCAATATAATGCATTTAATTTATTGAATGTAAATGTGAAACCTATTAATTATTTGAATGACATAAAACTTAAGGGTGCATATGGTCATTTCTTTATGTCTCAGATTAGTGATAGTTGGTTATGACACCGAAGGATGTGTCATATGAATTTTGACAATATGATGAGAACTAGTGTAGTGCAAGTTGTGAGAGATTTACCAAGGATTACAAAACCTATTAATGCTATTTACAAGGATTTTTAGTTTGGAAAACAAGCTAGAAACAACTTTAAGTCAAAGGAACAATCTACTATCAGACTACTGGATTTGATTCATAGAGATCTTTGTGGTCCTACAAAGGTGAGAAGTCTACAAAGTGACAGGTATTTTATGCTTTTGATTGATGATTACTCTATAATGACATGGGTTACTTTTCTTAGAGAGAAATCTAATGCATTAGATAGATTCAAAGCATTCAAAGCTATGGTGAAAATGAAATGGACATGAAAATAAAATGCTTAAGGTCTGAAAGAGGTGGAGAATTCACCTCCAATGAATTTAGCATGTTTTGTGAGGTTCATGGAATAAAAAGGCAGTTTTCTACTCCTAGAACTCCTCAACAGAATGGAGTTGTTGAAAGAAAGAACATAATGATTCAAGAAGCCACTAGATCAATGATAACTGAGGCAGGTCTACCAGAAGTTTACAAGAGAGAAGCAATTCACATTGTTGTTTATGTGTTCAACC
>VDFB02189360.1:31734-90319 GCA_007258455.2 Sequoia sempervirens
TACATCTTTGAATAGAACTCTAAAATAATTGACAAATTTGACCATAACATATGTTGGTGGATTTAGTGGGGCACATCTAGGTTTGTAAATGATATTTCAAATGTGTACTAATAATATTAGGTTTTTTTCTTAGCACCTAAGATTCCATAGGATAAATTTAATATTATATCATAAGATATTGGTAAAACATTATCTTTCATGTTGATGATGAAACTTATTACTTTATTTGTGTAATCTTCTCCTTGATATTAGTACTCCATAATTTTTTTTACCCAACATATCTATTTTTGTTACATATGAACTGGTGAGGTCACAAATGGGGGACCTCATCCCCAATATAAATTCTCAACAATTCCACTCAATGGGGTTTGAACCTTGATGGAAAGAATAACAACACAACACCTCAACCACCACACCATGCCACTATTAGCAAAACATCCCCATCTTCATAATAATAGTTATTCTTAATTAAATCTAAAATAATCCTCAGTTCTAAATTCCATGGATTATAATTGAACAAATCCCAATTTGATGTAATTATAGTATCATCAATTCTAATATCTCTTTGTATATTGTGAAATTACTTGTACAATAGTAATTTTGAACAACAAAATTTGGCCTTGATTGACATAGATGCGTGGTGGTAAATCTTGGAAATATTCTTACAATAACTACCATAGTCATTGTCTCCCATTTGTTATCTCTTATCCACTTGTGATTATTTCCAAGATCTAGTTGCATCTATAAGGGAAACACTTTTCATTGCATATGGTCTATCCAGATATCCTTCAATAAAATGTTTTAGGTGATTTTCATCATTTTCATTTTTTCCACTTTTTGTTATTGGATTGAACACCTCTTTTGAAACATTTAATGTAAAAAATACTATACTAATTTCTATCAATGGTATCTCCAAAAAACATGACAAATAGGGCCTCTAGGTTCCAATACAACCTTCATTGTAGGGTAACTCTCCCAAAAATATAACACATTTTTGGTATAACAAGTTTATCTAGCCCATGTTGAAATATCATTGATATATTTGTAAATTCAATTTTGAAATTTTCATTATTGTTAAAAGTAACTTGATCTCTTTCATTTTATTTTTAATGCAATCATCTTCAACTTCTTGATTGAGATGTTAACTCCTTTTATGCATTATTATTTTTTACATGATTTCGGGTATCAACATTCATTGCATCTTGAACTCTATTCTCTGACATTTGTAGCACACAATATATTGTGATAGAATTTATCTCTTCAAAATTAACCTCAATGTTATCATGAGAATGATGACATCTTTGATCTAATTCATAGTTATGCACTTGTATTTATTCTATTTCTATCTCATTGAATTGATCTAAACACATATATCCTTGTAATCTTCTTCCTAATATATATTGATCCTCTTGATATGTTCATGCATGATGTGTCATTATCTCATCTATACAGTGCTATCTCATTTTTTCTTCAATTTGTTTCTTTATAATATCAACCCTATGTTTAACATGTCTTTCTCTATCTTTTTGGTTTTAGTGATTTCTTACTTCCTCTATTTGTGCATTAATAATTTTTTCATGTTGTTGTATCATATAATTTAGAGCATATTATCTTTGATCTTCTCTTTGTTATCATTTATTTTGAAAACTTAACCTTCAAAGAGGCATCCTACAAAATTATAACAAAACATACCAACCAAGTTATAATACATTTTAATAATATAATATAAATGATTAAATATATGAATAATTTTAAGATAAGGGATATGATTTGTGTTAAAAAGGGTAAAATCTATAAAAGTTGTCATTGTATGTGTGTAGTGAAAATGTATTCTAAAGTGCTAGGAAAGGAAAAGAAAACCCAATAAAATATAGAAATCAAGCAACACTAAAGATTGGGGCCTAAGAACTTAAACCTACTCAAAATTCGATGAAAATACAGTACGTCATAGATCTTTGTCTATAGATTCCCCCAATGTGATAAGATTTGATGTGTGCTCAACAAAAATTCGGTAGCATAATGGCATAAATTTTCTCAAAAGATTATGGATTTAGAAAAATGGCTAAGTGTTTAGTCTTTGATGAGAGGGTAAATAGGATGGATGGTTGCGATTGGAAGTTGGATATCAATGGTTGAGAAGAGTTGAGACATCTCAAAGTCTCATAAGATGATACTAAGTGGCATTGAATGGAGGAAAGTGAGAGAGTTGACCTCTCAAGGACTAGGATGGTGACAAGTGTCACCATGTGAAGGATTGGGAGGAAGATGGGTGCTTTGAAGTACTTAGGGGGTGGGAAAGATCTTCCTCATAAACTTTTTTCTTGTCCAACACCCTAAGATGGTGATGTGGAGAGGAAAACAAGGAATTTTAAATTCCTTGGATGTACCTTTGAAAGGGGACTCATGTGGGTTTACTTCTCCAAAAAAGGAAAGCCTTTAAGGCTAAGTGAACAAGGTAGAGGAAAATATTTATAGAAAGGATATTATCCCTTTCTTAATTAAGGGATTAGGAATGTGCAAGTTTTTAAGGAGTGGATTAAATGAGGGTTAGGGTTAATGAAGAAATGATTATGAGGAAAGTGGGAAAAGTTGGAGGATGTGACACCTCTTAATCAAGAATTAAGTGTGTACACATCATTATTGGAGGGATTAGGATTATATCTTATTATATCCTAAAAATTCATCCATTAATGATAACATAACATGATGAACTATTATATCAACAAGAATGCCAATATTGGGAAGCAAGAAGTCATCATTTGGGAAAGATTTGTTTATATCTTTGAACTCAGTGTAGATACAAATGCCCCAGTCCGCTTGGAAACAAGAAAAATATTAGAGACCCAAATAGAATAGTTAATAGGAACTGAATAAAACTAGTTTCCAATAGTTTTTAAAGCTCTAACTTGACTAGAAAGGCCACTTGAGGATGTATTTTATGGCGCTTCTTTTTGATAGGTTTGACATCAAAACAAACATCCAAGTGGTGGACCACTAATGTGAGATCGAGTCCTATCATGTTAGAATATGACCATGTAAAATTGTTTGACCCTTTTTGAAGGATGCTAGAAAATGTCTAATACTCTTCTACTAACAAATAAATAGCTACATTTGTGATCCATTATTCTGTTATAGTTCCCAAATTAATCTCTTCAGTTTCTTTGATCAAGATAGATGACCTTTTTGATTGTGTACCCATAAGAGGAAGATAAACATCCCCAGCCTCTAATGCATCAAAAAGGTTTTCATTAGAGGATGCACCCTATGTTTTTACTTTTTCCTAATCTAGCAGTGCCTTAGGGAGGTTTTCACTAAGAGACAGGTTAATTTTTTTTTGTTTTTGAGTTCATCTTTCCCAAGGTAGGCACATTGATCAAACTTATAAAGAAATCCTGAGTGATAATCCTCATTTAAACCCATGAAATTTATAAATTCCTCATCATTTGGAAACACGTCAATAGGTGCAGATCCCTATTGGTCCCAATCAATAAGTTTAGGGTGACAAAGTGGCAGGTCAATGGTAAAGATGGAGGTGGAGAAAAGGGAGGAGATATCCAAATCATTATAAGAGAGTTTAATGAACTCGTCTAGGATTTCTTCAATGATAAAATATTCTGAAGTGACATTGTTAGAAGTACTTGGAAATATTAAGAGTTTCTTTTGCTTAGTATCATACCCAAGTCCTTGATGTTTTGCATTAGCCGGTAGCTCAATAGGTTGAAGTATATCTTGTTCATTTTCCCCCAATCCTTTTCCTTGGTAATTAAATTTTGGAGCCATCAGATGGGTGATAGGGTATGTCTCTTGGAAGTACTCCAAGAGTGTAGGAGAAATTTCAGGTTCCTCATGGTATACACATTGACTAATATCTTCTTCAATCCATTCTTATTCCAAAGCACTTGGAGACTAAAAGGTGGCATATCTCATGTTTTTGATTGTTGCTTCTTGTGATTTCTTTGACGAGGATGGTCTTCCAAAAGTGTGTGGAGATGGGGAAATGGTGCCCATATTAAGATCAATACTCATCTCATTCTCTCTATAACCTCTATCAATGATCTTGACCTTAGCAAAGGTGTAATCGAGGGTAGTGGATGGATTGGAAGATGTGAGGAGAATATTAGGATCGATATAAAAGGAGGATTAATTTTCATTAGAAGGCACAAATTTAACTCAAGGAAAATGTTGGGAATGGGGAAAGGTGGCCTCAAGAGAACAACAATACTCAAAAGGATGGGATCAACCTGGATGGTGATATCAATACTCTTATGTGGGAATTTAAGGTATTGATGGTAAGTCGATGGAATGACTTGCATGGCATGCATCCATGGGCAACCAAGGAGGAGGTTGTAGGGAAGCCCAAGATCAATGACATGGCATGTTGTGTACTACAAAGTTGGACTAACTTGAATGGGGAGACAAATGGTGCCAATTGAATCTCTTTTTGCATTATCATAGGCCTTTATATTGATCACCTAATTATATCCCACCCATTTGATAAAATTTAATTTACATAGATTAAAGGCCAAACCATTATCTAACAAGACCCTCTTTCCCTTGTGCTGAGTAATGAGAAATCCAATGTGTAGAGGGTGATTATGGGTTGGATTTCAATTAGAGGCATATCATTTTGGGTAAATCCCAATTGATAGGTGGATGATAGGTGTCCTACTATAATTTGGAAGTGAGTGGGATCAATATTAGAAGGCGTATAGGTATCTTGCAAGGAATTAGTGAGGATTTGTTGGTCTATAGAAAAATACTTTAACAAGTCTAAAATGGAAATTTGCGTAGGGGTCTTACCAAGATGATCCAGGATATTGTATTACGGGCTTACAAAAGGATGTTGTGATGTTTTGGATGGACTAGGGATGAAGATGTTGCCTCATCATGTAGTAGCTATGCATTGGGGTTCTTTATCTTTCAATCTAATCATAGACACATGTGGGTCAACTTGTGTGATGTAGCCAACCACATTGTCATAATTAAAAGGGAATTTGGTATAATCAACATGGTTGGTCCTATTGTTTCAGCTATTATTTTGGGAATTATGTGGACTAAAATTATCATTGGATGTACTAGCCCCTTGAGAATATTTTAGAAAGGTATTTTGGTATATCTACAATTGAGCATTAGAGGAGGTATATTTATTCCCTTCAATATCATTGCATGCCACTATAAATATGTTTTTTTTTTATTAATAAAATGTTTTAGGGTTAATTTAAAGGAAAAAAGGCATGGGATAAAATTCCTATACTATTATGTGAGGGTAGAACTATGGAAAAAACTAAATTTATCATACAATTATGAGGAGATTAACATAAAAATAGTGCACCTTAAGACAATGAATGAAGTGATTTTTTTGAGAAAAACCCACACTCTAAAGTAACTCAATCTATTATTTAGCAATCAATTGTTACAATACTTTGCATGAGTATAAAAAATAAGTGATTTTGGAGAAATTATAATAGTATAATGATACCCACAAAAATTACTATGAAACATCTGTAACATCCAATATATAAGAAAATATCAAACCACAAAGTGTATTTTTCTAAGATCATATACCTAAACTATGACCCAAAAGTGCGTTAGATTCTATCAAAAGAAATAATCATATCAAGGTCTAATGTTGGTTGTATATTACATAAACTCTAATAAAAAAACAATGAAAGATCAAAACAGTAGAATGGAAAGAAGCCTAGAAGGAGTGAACTCTAGGGGACAAATTGTGATAGAGTACATAATAAAATATCACATTACTCTTTATAAATAATAGAGAAGAGAGTTGAGTGCTATATATATAGCATAAATAGGGGGGTTGAAGCAAGAAGTTGGGTCCACAAAAAGCTCAAAAAGTGGAAGTGTTTTTGTTGTTTTTCAGAATTTGTCACACTTGGACTGAAAATTTGAAGCACTTACACAATGAATCTTAAAAAAAGTCAATTAATATTAAATTTAGTATTTTGAATCTAGTTTCCAAATATGTAATTTATTCAAATACCCAAATAGTAAAAATTAAATTTTGATAGGCATGTATAGAAACCACTTCTTAAAAGACACTTTTTGTTTTTACCACACCATGCACATGTATGGATACACTTTTTGACCTAAATAAAAGTATTTTTCTAATTCCTTTTTGGGAAAGATATGTAGCAACATGAAGATTGATTAGGATGTTTTTGTAATTTTTTTTGAATAATTTTTTTATTGAATTTCTACTGGCCCTAATTGTTGTTTTTAAAAATCAACATGTACAAACAATACAATTAGACCTAAACTAAACATTTTTTGATTTTTTTTTCATTGTGTAGATAATTGTTTGAAGATTGATGTAATAGAAATTTTCTTGCAAAAAAATTAACCAAAAAAAGATTTTAAAAAGAAAAAAAAGTCTGATATTTCAAGTCTATGGACTAGTTTTCTTAGAAATTAATTAAAAAATAGAAAAAATAATCCATTCTTAACAAAAATTATGTATTTGGAAACTAGACTTCATGATTTATAATGGGTTTTAATTTCATAGATTAATTCAGAAAAAAAGTTCAATTGTATTGTCAAAGTTGGACATTTCTCTTGAATCTGCCTTAGTTTTTAGTTGCAAGTCAAAGGCTAAGGGTCAGGTTGCCAAACCTTTCCCAAGCCTAAAACCAAAGCAACAAGTGGTTTGGGAATTCAAACGTCAAAAAATGTGTACCCATTATAAAATGTCTGCATATTCTTAAATAGAAACGAGTACCCATTCTTAATTTACCCATTTGAAAATAGGAATGAGTATGCATTATAACAGTTACACGTTTCTTATATATCCATTTTTCTCTAATTTGGAAAAAATTGACTCATCATAATTTTTCTGTAGCATTCCTTTTCCATAGTACGGATCGACAAACACCATTTTCTACAATTTTTAATTCAACCTTTTTTTCTACAATCTCTTAATAGGTCATATTCTATTCATTTTTTTTAAGGAGACAATTGCAAGTTGAATTTTTTGAAATGGAATCAAGTACTGTAAGGAATTTTCACAAGAAGATTTGGAAAAAGATATATTTTGGATGTATTCATGTATTTTTGTACTTCAAAGTTTATAGAAGAAAGGATCTCCATATTATATAGTTTTATTTCAAAATTTGAAGGAGGTAGCAATTGGAAAATAGGTTAAGAATCATTTGTTTTTTTTTATCAAGAGGGTTTGGTAATCATGGGATCAAAGCAAAGGCAAAGAAAAAAATGTAGAAAGTTAATGACACCCAAAGAAATTGAAGCAAATAGAGAAATGGAGGCAAAAAGACAAAGGGGTAGAAGAATGATGAATTGTCTATTGAAAAATTTGGAAGCATCTAGTTCCATGAATCTTGAAGAGGAAATCATGAAGGGTGAGATGAATGTAGATGATGTATATGTGGAGATGGTGAATATGGAAGAAAATACAATTATGAAGACAAACCCAACTATGCCTTCAACTTCAAATTTGAATGATATGGAAATAGCACCTATGCAAACAACTTTGGGTATGTCTTTAAATCCACCTCTCAATGATATGGAAAATCCACCTATTCAAAAAATTTATCCAAGTATGTCTTCAAACCCAAGTCTTGATAATATTAATCTTAGTTATTTAGATGAAGCTGGATACACCATTGAGGATATCAATAATTTTAGTTTTGAAACAATGCAAAAACAAATAATAATTAAATATCTTGTATGAATGCAAATGAGAATGAAATGCCTCATATTGATTAAAATGAGAATGAAATCCCTTGTATGTTTGAAAAAAAAAATGAAACCCCTTGCATGAAAGAAAATGAAAACCACTGAAATATAAATGTAAATGAAAATGTTTTTTTTACAATTGAAAGAGATGTCTTAGATAATCTTCTTGGTAAAATTTCTTGGAGAAAAGTGAGAACTCATGAAAATAGATTATATAAAATGTTTTTCTATAGAAAAAAATTATGTTTTCAATGTTAACTCATGATGCAATTGATGAAAATGTAGAAAATACAAAAAGTGATGGAAAAATTAGGCATTTTTGTAAAACTAAAAAAGAAAGATGATTCAATAGAACAAGTCATATCTAGTGTTTCCAATGTTATTGATTCTATAGGAAATAAAAGTTGATCTAAAGATAAGAATGCAACACGTCATGCAATAACAACTACTCTAGTTAATAATTCAACTTCAAATAAAAGAATGTTTTGATTATAAGGGAAAAAAAGGTTTTGAAGAGACTTGAAACCCTTAACATCACATTACATCAAAATGTTTCTATGAAAGAGAAAACTCATTAAAGCATAAGCAGTAACAATCAACCAAAAAATGGCAACCTAATAGCAGGAAAGTAGAAATAGAAAAAGTAGGACAAAGACACAAAAAAACTTCATATTATTGAGGGTATTGGCCACCTCAATCTCCTTATTATAGTGCAGGTTAACCATGTCCATCAACTCTTATTTTTCTTCTTCAAACTTCTTCCTTAGGCTCCCCCTTGTTCTAGTGCTTGGGCCTTTAGCCTCCTTTTTAACATTCTTCTTCCCCTTCCCCTTGGAAGGTTGATCCTTCTCAAGCATGTTTGTGAAGTGCATTTGATCCTCACAGAGCTGATTGATTTTTCCAAAGAGAACCTTGAGAGATTCTGCACTACTCTTTACAGAATTGTCTCTAATTTGTAGGATTTTTTTATTCCCTCATTTGTTTCCTTGATATTTTCCTCCATTACACCAAGGCACCTTTCACATTGGCTTTTGAAATCAAAAAAACAATTAATTGAAATCCACCAACCTCTTAATGAGCAAGTATGAGGAAGATCCCTTCGGTTAGTTAGACATGTTCTCCTTCAAGCCCTTGATTTTAATATTGACCTTTTTGAACTCCTTCAACACCCATTTAGAAAGTTTAAAGGTTTCAGTAGAACCAGATAGATCCATGTCCAATAGCTCATACATGGTAGTATTATCATCATCAAGATAAGAAAAATCCTCAAACATAGGATTACTGTTTAAAGGCTTCAGCTTGCCAAGCTGTGGGTTCTCACTCACATCCTCCGACATACCCCTATCACTCGAGGAATCCTCACTACCAAAATACTCATCATTGCCAAAATGTGGGGGAGTCTTCCAAATAGGGGAATCCTCGATATCAACAACATTATTAACAATGACCTTTACCTATTCCAGAACCACATTCTTACCCTTCCCACCACCTTTAGACCCCAACCTATGAATTTTAGCAAGTTTTTTGGAAGCCCTTTGAGGAATCCCCTCATCCACATTGTCCCTCAACTAAAGAGACTACTCCTCCTCATCCCTACCTAAAGCAACATAACCCTGAAATGAAGTTCAACCTTCTTCTTGGTCAGGCATCGATGAGACCCACTCGTACTCAACTTAGTATCTTCCCCACCAAATAGGGACCCATGAGAATCTGTCCTCTACATATCAAGATTTTTGGTGGGTCCCTTCTTCTTCAAGTTCCCCTTTTCCTTTTCCTAGAAGGAGAAGCCACGGGGGACAAGGAAAATCCCATAGTATTATCCTCCTCCACCTTCCATTCTTCATCACCATCAACACTCATCTCCAAACCAGATGAAAAAGAGTCTTCACTTATAGCCTTCTCCTTACCCTTAATCAAATTGATTGGGTTATGAGCTCTCACATGCTCCATAATGAGAAAAATGAGCCCTTCATGAAGAACAAGGGACCTATGATTCTTGAGGTGGGAATAAATTGAAATCTCTAGAGAATAAAGAAGAAAAAATGTAAAATAAACATGCAACCCATGTCTGAAATGGTTTAGTAGAGTAAAATGATGCCCTAGAATAGCAATAAACCAAACATCAAGAGTAAAATATTGCATTAATACTTCCACCACATCTACTCATATTCACTTAAGGGAGACTTGTTCATAACCCTAGGAGGGAAGCCTCACTAGTTTATCTCTCTCATTGTACTTAAAGAACTGGTCCATAGCATATTCATTACTCTTCCTTTCTTTAAAAATTTTGCACCCATTTGTTGGTAGTCCGGTGATGAATAAAATAAAGTCTGCATTGATAACCAAACTCCACACCATTCACCTTCAAACACCTATTGTACCAGTAGTGAACAAAATTTCTAGAGGCTTCAAGGTCATGTGCATGGAGCCTTTCCAAATAGGGCGTGATATTCCCATGTATCAGAATCCTCCAAATTCTCTACTTATTTTTCCACTTTTCTTAGGAGAGGGGCTCAATCAAGCTCTTATCTCCACCCATTTCAATTTCTAGCATTAAAAAATACCATAGCTGAACCACACTTGCAATAATATAAATGAGCATGAGAATGGGAAAAACATAACCCATAAAACATGTGATAATCAAGAGGGCAATAATTACACATCACCCCAAATCATAGCCCAAATCTAGCTATCATCTCATAATAAAAGCTTAGCCTTGTCGGGAAGGGAAGAGTACTCCTCCCATGCCTTGAAATTATTAAGGCTGAAAACATTGTTAGAAAAAAAATTAGCAAGGGAATTACCTTCCCTATAGGTATGAGTAAAATGGGTCTTGTCAAAGGATCTCAGCATCATGATTGAATCAAAAATAATCTGCTCAATTGTCCAACTCAGAATATGCTTTCCAAGCAAATAATTAACAATGTTAAGGGAGTCACCCTCGACCCATAATTTAGAAATACCCCTTTGGACATTACAAATTCGATGTTGATGTAAGCAACTTTAGCCATGGTGTGGTGATTAGTCTAGTTTCCCAATGGGAGTGCCACCACACCCCATAACCCATCTTCATTCCTCAACACCCCCCCACAGCCTACATGCCTAGGATTTTCCTTGGCTACCCCGTCAAAATTAATTTTGACCCATCCCGTGGTGGGTACTTCCACTTAGTATTTTCTCTAGCATTGTTATTGGATTTAACTAAACCAAAAGGAAGAGAGATGAACTTCCAATTTGTAACAACCAATAGATCATAGCCAACCAAAAAGGAGGATGGAGTGCTCTAAGGAGATTCTAGAAACTGAAGAGAAAAGTTCTTAGCAATATCCCTTTGAATTTTGAGAAAGACAATATCCTCATTTAGTTTAGTATCCTAATTTTCTTTTCTATTTATTTCTTTCCATAAGCCCCAAGCAATGTGAGGGGCCATAAGGGACCAAAGCATCTGAAGAGAGGGATTAGATGGACACTGCCATTGATTAGCAAAACTACTTAAAGAATCATGAAAAACCCAATCCAGTTTCCAAAGAGAAAGGAACTTGCTCCAAATAAGGGAGGAAAAATTGCACCCAAGAAGGAGATGCAAAGCACTTTCCACATCACAGTCATAGGGAACACGTCTATTAGGAATAACAAATACCCTTCTACAAAGTGTATCCAAAATCAAAATCTTACTTTGCATGAACAACTAGCAAAAGATATTCACCTTAGGGATTAGCAGCTTGTTCCAAAGTTTTCCCCAAAAAGGATAGGGGTCAGGCTTAACCAAAGAATTGATAAAATCTAAAGAAACAGAAAAGCATCCATTAAATTTTTTAAATAATAGTCAACAAAGAGTCCCAACTCTAAAAATCCTTCCAGGAACCATTATGAATATAATCTACAACCATATTACCAAAAATACGCTTACAAAAGTCAGCCAGAGGAGGGGCCCAACGAAAATTCAACAATGGACCACCATCACACGACACATCCTCCCAAAACAAAATCCTGGTACCATCACCTAATAGCCACTTAACACCCTTTGAAACAAGATCCTTGTAGGGCACAATATTCTTCTAGAAGTAGGAGCCCAAAGGAATGGAGCATGCATGAAGAAATTCCCAAAATCTCTCCATCCCAAAAATATTTTTATTCTTGACCAAAGAGGACCAACCAACCTCACCATTGAGAAGCCTCTAGATATTCTTTGAAAGAAGGTCCTTGTTAAAAGATTTGATGTTTCTCAAACCAAGCCCGCCCCATTTCTTTGGCTTATAAACATGGTCCCAAGCAATAAGAGGAATTCTAGATTTGTCTTCCACCCCTGACCACAAAAAGCATCTCATGATTTGTTCCATTTTCTCTTCAAACTTCACCGAAATCCTAAATAAGCTCAAGGCATAGAGATGAAGATTTTGCAACGTAGAAGAAATGAGTTTCACCTTACCAGCTTGGCTGAGAAGAGCTCCCTTCCACCTCGAAAAATTTCTATTAAACTTATCCAATAAACCAAGCTAGAAAGAGTTTGGAATCTTGGAAACACACAAGGGAAGGCCCAAGTAGATAGAAGGCAAGTCACCATGATTGCAAGACAACATCCTTTCCAATTTAATTTGAAGGTACTCCAAAGTATTGAGGAAGAAAAGCTAACTCTTGGGAAAATTAACACACTGACCAGAAGCTTTCTCATAGCCACCTATCACTAGCTTAATTTCCTTAATTTCACGAACCGAGGATTCCCCCATGATGATAGTATCATCAAAAAATTGTTGATGCGTGATAGGCACACACCTAGATGAGGGAACCAAACCCAATAGCAAGCCAATCAAAAGTTCCTTTTGAATATTCTATATCCTAACACCCTAGCCATCAGGATGAAGAGAAATGGAGAAATGGGATCCCCTTGCCTAATACCATGCGAATTGTGAAAGAATGGAGAGGGGGATCCATTAACAAGAACAACAAAGGAGGGGGTTGAAATAAGTTGCTCCACAAGCTACAAAAATTATGACAAAATCCAAAATGAGCCAAAACGAGCAATATAAATTTCCAATTAAGCTGGTCATAGGCCTTGAGGAGATCCAGCTTAAGGAAGAACCCCAGCTTCTTGTTAGGAGCAAGAGAATGGGCCACTTCATGGACAATAATAATGGAATCCCCATATAAAAACTCTTTGATGCTTGGATATGAGATCAGGGAGAATCTGTTGAAGCATAATAGCCGAGAATTTAGAGAAAATCTTATAGATGGAATTTCATAGACTAATCGGCCTAAAGTCGCCAAATCCATTAGAATTCAATAGACTTTGGAATCAGCACAATGAATGTAGCTCTCAACTCCTTGAGTAATTCTCTATAGCCAAAAAACCCCTTAGTGGCATTAATAACATCCGTAGCCACAATCTCCCAACAAGATTGGGAAAATAGAAAGGGGAAGCCATTAGGCCCAAGAGCCTTATTACCTTCAAAGGAAAACTTCGTCTTCTTGATTTCATCCGCAGAAGGAATCACAACAAGATCCTTATTGATATCTTCTGATAAAAAGTTAGGAATGACCTCCAAAGAAGAGTCCACACTTTGCTGGTCCCAAAAAACATCATCCCTGAGAAGGTTTTCAAAAAATCTAGTAGCAACATTCTAGATGACACCATCATCAGTTAGTAGCAAACCATTAGACAAGATGGAGGAAATCTTATTAGAAGATTTTTGCCTAAGGGAAGTAAGATGAAAAAACTTAGATTTTTGATCATCGGATTTAAGCCAGATAGTGTGAGAGTGTTGCCTCCAAAAGTCCTCTTCTTTGGAAAAAATTATAATGAAACTAGGCCAAAAGAGAATCCTCCAACAAACCTTTAGACTGAATTTCCATTTGAACCATATCCAAGCGTTGAGCCAGATTTTTTTTATTATCAAAATAATGTCCAAAATTATATGTGTGAGGTAAAATGCGTAAATGAATAACAAAATCACACAAGCAATGAGACATTATATTAGAGAATTTGAATAACAAAACTAATCGAATTGAACCAAAGAAAATTCCCTAAAGTCATCCCATTGTTTCCTATCTTCAAGGATTTGTTAAATCATAATGGCTCTCAGATTGTTTATGCACTTATGACCTTTGGAATGACAAATTGAAGAATGAAATGCTATAAAAATGCAAGAAATTTATTCCTACATGATTGGTAAGCTACATGATTGATACTGTGATATTAATCTTGATGCTATTATGATGCTAAATGGTGTGATGCAAATGTTGTATAAAAAATACCATGATAACTAAAATGCAACTATGAAACTAAGCCATGATTCTAAATTAAATGCTTCTAAATGCTAATTGCTAAATTCTCAAATGATAAGTTCTCAAAATGCTCTAATGAAAATTCTGCAGAGTAAGCTTGCTGGGTGATCCCACAATAGTGGTTTACAATTTTTGGCCAAACTGGACATTGAAATAATTTTTTTTAACTAAATCTTCAATTTCAGGCACCTAGAGCGGCTAAACCGTGAGGAATTTGAAGATGATACAAACTAGAATTTTGTGAAATTTTGTCTATAGATTCTAAATATATTTTTTTCAAAAATTTTGGAATCAGATTGCACTTCTTTTTCCATCTCCCTCGAAAACTAGTTTTTTTTTAGAAAACAACATTTTCAAAAAGTGACACTCATCGTATAATGCATAACTTTTTTTCCACGAAGGATAAAGTTATAATTCTTTAAATTTAGATTTGTAACTCTGATATCTAGTGCTTCCACTTGGTCAAATATCTTTTTATTGAATATTTTTTCTTTAATGAAGTTTCATAGTCAAACCAATTATAATTTAGATAATGCGACCGTATAACATGTAACTTTTTTTGTATGTATCAAAATTCAATTTATTTATTTTTGTTGGATCAAGGACTCCAATATCTAGTGAAATCATATTTTTCAATTTTTGTTTTTGATAATCTTCTATTTTTTGACATGTGTAGAAGAAAGAGCTTGATTTTCAGTGAAAAACCTATATCACAAGAAATAAAAAATAAATATAATAATAAAATTTAATTTAATTAAAATCATACTTTTTTGGAAGCTTATAATAAGGAATACATACTTAAAAAAAGATAAATTTTAAATGAATTCATTTGATCAACCAAAAGGTAAATCAAAAGTGGTTTTTTATCAGCATTTTAATAGGTGTAAAGGAGACTCCGTTATAGGTATGGTTTAAAACTAGCGGGGTTCTATCCAAGGGGGCTTGGTCTAAGGTGGTTTGGTCAAACCATATTCAATTGGAATTATTTAAATGGAACTTTTCAAGGCTTAAATCATTATATTTTCTAAAAATATGTGATTTCAACAAAAATTAGGATCTCCCAGAAAGTGTAAACCACTATTGTGGTAGGACCCTGCTCAAAGTTAGAATATCAAATGCTGTAGAATGAGGCTTCATTTATAGATTTTCCAAGGCATAAAATGATGTGGTAGCAACCAATGGTCAATATTTTAGTTGGAGAGATCGATGGTGGAGGATGGAGAAGTTAGAGGGAATCAAGGAGAGTGTTCCCTTTAATGGAACACTTTGCCAAGTGTTTAGAAGAATAAATGAAATGGAAGAGCCAAGTGTCTCAAGTTTGTTTCAAAATTTGTAGAGGATAATTCTAATTTAAATATTAAGGATATTTAAATTCATTAGACACTTGATGAGGTGGCAAGAGGAAAAGTTGTAGACATGTGACCAAATTTAAATTTGGAATTATTCAAATTTAGTAAGAAGATATCAATTAAATAAAACAAACTATTTGAATTTGTTTATTTAATTAAGATTAGAGGAATATGATTTAAGATAGAAGAATTAGAAAGTGAACCATATAAATAAATTTAGAATTTATTTATAAGTAGACGAATTAAAGGGTTCATTAATTAAATAACTTGTATTTAATTAATTAATTATCCTGACCGATTTTAGGTGTATACATAATTTTTCCCCTCTTTGAAGTGATGTGTTTACACATTGCTTCAAAGGAAAATTTGCTGGTGATGCTAACAATTTTTTTTTTCGATATGCCCCAGATGTTGATTTCCAAGTGATAATGGATATATGCCCCATTGGGAGATAAATCAATGAATTTTTGAATTTTTTGATGATTTGATGATTATTTCAAAATTTTAATGATGTCAAGACGATTTATCTCTTGAAAAATGATGTTGAACTTGCCAACTTTGATGAATTGATTAATTAAGGCCATGTTTGGAAAAAATAAATCAATCCCACTAAAAATCGCACTTAAATACCCTTTAAAAGGTTAAAAAGATGTGAAAATAGCTCATTTGAGTCATTTGCATTTTGAAAATTGAGTGAGTGAGGAACTTTTGAGAAAATTTGGTAAGATGGTGATTTCAATCCAGACCCATCAATTCAAGCATGTGCGACATTACAACCACTCGGTCGCGTATGGACCTTTGGTACATACCCGAAAAGACTTCCTTGTGAATTTTGAATGATGTTTTCCCCTTGCTTTTCATGTTTTAAATTTTGTTTTCCATGTTTTAGCACATCGGGTGACTGTTTTGGCGCATTTAGTAGTTCAATGCATAGGGTGTATTTTGTAGTGCATAGGTTGAATATTTTAGCACATCATGTTATTTAGCACATAGATGAAATATTTTAGCACATTGAGTCAAGTGTTTAGCACATATGGTGATTCAGTGCATGTAGGTCAAGAGTCAGTGCATTCAGTTAATAGTTTAGTGCATATGATCATTTGGTGCATTGATAGACTGTTATAGCACATCGGTGAAGTTTTCTAGTGCATCCATGTTTTTAGCGCATAGAAAGACTATTTCATTTCATTTAGACCAGATTGATGAATTTTAGATTAAAATCCTTGATTTTGATGACTGTTGATCATGTCAACCAATGTTGTGATGTTTGATGATGTTGATAGATTAGATGATGATTGATCTCATGATAGGTGAGATTCAATGATAGGATGATGATTATTGACCTCATGATAGGTGAGGATCAATGATAGGATAATGATGATTGACCTCATGATAGGTGTGGATCAATGATAGACTCTCACGAGATGTAGTCAAGATCTCATCAGAGTTGATTAGATTGATAGGTTGATTGATGTTGATTGATAAGATTGCTAATTTGTGATATGTTATGATGATAGGAGCCTTTGAGGATCCTTCAGTCTCGAAGTGATTCCTGAGGACCTGGGATTTGATTCTTCATCTGGTGCAAGCTAATCTAGATGTGATTATATGATGTGGATTGAATTCACTGATAGATATACCCCACTATAGGATTAACATGGGACTTCTAACTGCTTTGGCAGAGAGGTGGCACCGTGACCACAACACCTTCCATTTAGCTACTAGTGAGATGTCAGTGACATCAGAGGATGTTTACCATATCTTAAGGATTCATTTTGTTGGTGAGTTGGTTGTCTATGATTCCATAGAGCAGGGGGCAACGATGCATTGAGGAGAGCCTTCGAGGATGACCATGTTTGTGGATATGAGATCCCATGGCAGGATATGGTTGATGCATATGTGACACTACCATGTGTTCTTCCTGAATTTATTGGAGCATTTTTATGTCCCAATTGCAAGTTGAAGGAACTCTTAGTAGATTGGGGTTAGATATTAGAGAGGATGATCACACAAGGGACTAGATATGCTTGGGGATCTTGCATGTTAGCTCACTTATACCATGATCTTCATCAAGTTGTTTATCTCAGAGGGGCTAGTTTGTCGATTGGGGTGACGCTACTACAAATATGGGTGTGGGAGCACATAGTTATCACTTCTCAAGTGGCTGAGAGATAATATCTAGCTGGTCAACCATATGCTCATGGATACATAGGTCCAATTGTCCAACATAATCTGGGAAAACTAGAGTACTGGAGGAGGGTATTGGATGATCTCAATATAGTTACATGGAGGCCATATCTTGACTGTAAGAAGTGGCCGAAGGATGACACCAAGATGCCCTATGTGTGCAAGGATAGATACCTGATTGGGAGGACTCAGTTCATGATTAAGAGGTTCCTTCTTGGGAGAGTGTTGCAATAGTATGGGTGAGTACAAGGTATGCCCCAAGGAGTGGCTCTTTATGCACGAAGATGAGTGGATATACCAGAGTGGGGACCCACTTTATCATATGATGTAGCAGTTAAGGAGTATCAGTTACAGGCAGTGATATGGGAGTATCATCTAGAGATTATAGAGGTTGTTGTATCATAGGAGTACACACACTACTTATTTGTGCATCCCTTCTTGCAGATATCTAGTCCAGATGAGCTAGTACCTACACTAGATGATGATGAGAGGGCACCACCACATGCACCTAGGCGGAGGAGAGATGGAGGAGATGATGATGAGGAGGGAAAGAGCAGTGATGATGGAGAAAGGGATGGAGATGGTGGAGGTGGCGGAGATGGTGATGGAGGTGATGGTGGTGGAGGTGAGAGACCAATATTATTTCTTAGAGTGCCTCAGAGGAGGAGATCACTGGTGGCTGCAACACAATATCAAGTTTAGATTCATTTGCCTTCTCAGCAACAAAAGGCTTAGATAGCTGCCTTACAAGCCCAGGTTTAGACATTATAGGGATAGCTGGTATAGATACAAAGACAACTATAGGCACATACATAGGCACAGGTGAAGGCACAGGCACAAATTGCTATGCTCATCATAGAGAGAGATAGCCTAAGACAACAGTGTGAGTAGGAAAAGGCCTTGTTAGAGAGATTGTAGAGAGTAGCTAAGGGCACATCAACAACAGATTACCTCCAAGAGGTACGGTGCTCTATTAGGGAGGCTGAGTATTATAGAGGATGATATCATGAGGTAGTGCCTCCAGAGCATCGGGTTAGTTATGCTTAGTCTACCAATGTCTGCAATCATTCTAGGACTACCAACAGGGGTATTGCAGGGAAACCACCTCACAAAGATCTAGGGGTAGGGCCGTCGGGTGGTGCAACAGGAGGTATAGGGTCAACATTTTCTGGGGGAAGTAACTCATAGCCATTGTGATGATCCTTGATGTATTTTTGACATTTGATGATGTATACACTAATTATGCTAAGATATTGATTCACTGCCATTTTGATGTTGTATTGGTGCATACGTTATTGTATTATGGTATTCCTAGAATAGATGATTTTATTGATTCAAATTTTGTTGATTCTAGGGTTCTGAGAACAAAATCATTATTACATTTTTTTTTATCTGAAAAACCTCTTTGAAGGTTAAAAAAGGAGAGAGTTCACTTTGTAAATATATATATATATATAAATATAAATATAAATATAAATATAAATATAAATATAAATATAAATATAAATATATATATATAAATACAAATAAATATAAATATAATATATATATATATATATAATTTAAATATAAATATATATGTATAAATATAGATATATATATATATATATAAAATATAAATTATATATATATATATATATATATATATATATATATATAATATGTATATGTATATATATATATATATATATATGTATATATATATATAATATAAATATAAATATATATAAATATAAATAAATATATATATATATATATATATAGTGAGTCACTTTTTTAAGAGAGAGTTGATGACTCTCGGAAAATACAAGTGGAATCTTCTGTAATTGAAAATCTACAAAGATGATGTAGAGAGATAGCTTTATTTTTTTAATATTTCTAGTGTTTTGAACGTTCAAATGAAGAACCTTTAGGATATTGGGGGTAATAGAAAGATAAGCATACTGTGAGTTGAAATGTAATTAGATAAATCCTTTGATATATGTTTGTACTGAAACTAAAGAGGGGTTGGTGCTCCTTGAGATTGGTGTCTCTAAATGAGGGGTTGGTTCTCCTTGAGTGGGTGCTCAGAAATTAGCATGTAAGGCATTGTAAGAAGTGGTTTTTGAAGTTAAGCCAGTGAGGTAGTTTAGGAGTGGTTTTTCTACCCTAGGAGGGTTTTCCACTCAGAAAATTCTTTGTCTTATGGTCTCTTTTTTTTGATGTCTTAATGCTTCTCAATTGTGATAATTTTGTGAGTGATTGTTCTTATGAGTCTGAACATTGTTGAATGTTAGTTTCTTCATCTTTGAAAATGGTTATATCAAAATGTCTTGCACAAGTGTTCTATCATTGTTGAAAATTTTGATTCAATAGAAAGCATAAAAGCATTCATTTAATTCATAGCTCAAGAATTGTTACAATGTGCTAAAGGTTCTTGTTGTATCATTACCTATATTGTGTCATTTTGTTGCACTATTGTTGTAGTGTCTTATAAAGTTGCATTGAAATCAGTTGGCTAAAAAGTGATTCAATAATGTTGGTCTTCATGTGCATAGTCTTATGAGTTGAACTTGTACTTTCATCATGCTTTGATTGTTAAACAATGCCAGTCATAATTGTTTTGGAAAATGCAAGATATCTCACTCAAATCATATTGGCATAAGTTGTCTATTGGAATGAGTTAATGTTGTCATATCTTTATTTACCCCTTTTCATGAATTCCTTAAAAGTGATTACTTTGCTTTGTTGTCAATAAAAAGGATACAAAATTAAAAGTCTTGGTCGAAGTTTAAAAAGGTTTAGACACTGATTCACCCCCCTCTCAGTGTTTGTCTATACTCCAATAGTTGTCCCCTCTAGGAATTTTCTCAAATTTGTTTTCAACAAAGTACTTCTTGAAATCATCCACCATTCTCTTATATGGCATCAATTTGTCATCTTTTGTCTAGTAATCATCATTCACCTAATTTATGACTAGTTGGGAATCACCATAGACCTGTAATTCTATGATTTTCCACTCCTCGGCTACCTTGATACCAATGATCAATGCTTCATACTTAGCTATGTTGTTAGTACAAGGAAACATTAACCTATAGGAATTTGGAATGGTGTGTCCTTGAGGCATGACAAATAGGATTCCTGCACCTGATCTATGTTGCATGTAAGATCCATCAAAATATTACATCCATTGTTGTGCTGAAATGGTAAGGACATCTACATTTGGAAACTCAATGTTCATGGGATGATCATCTTGTAATGGTGCTTCAACTAATTGATCTGCTATGGCTTGGACCTTGATTGCTTTTATGTCCACATACTAAATGTCAAACTCACTCAATTGGCTAGCCTTCATGTTAGGGAAAATTTGCAAAGTAGATACTTCAATGGATATATTTTTGCTATGATTTTGATGGTATGGGTTAACATGTAGTGTCTTAGTTGTTGAGTAGCAAATACTACTGCTAGACAAGGTTTTTCAATAAATGTGTAGTTGATTTCACAGCCATTCAAGGTTCTGATGATGTAATAAATAGCCCTTTTTTTCTCGTAGAATCTTCTTGTGCCAGTAGAGCACCCAAAGATACCTTTGTTGTTGCTATGTAGAGAAATAATGGTTTTCCTTCAGTTGGTGGTACCAATATAGGTGGTGACATCAGATTATGTTTTAGTTGATTAAAATTCACTTCACATTTTTCATCCTATTTGAAAGAAACATTGTTGTGTAGCAAGTGATTGAAAGGATGAGTTTTCTCTGCAAATTGTGCGATGAATCTCTTGATAGATTGGAATCGCCCCTTTAAAGATCTGAGTTGGCTGATATTCTTAGGAGGAGGCATCTCCATGATGGCTTTGAATATCGTAGGATCCACTTCAATGCCTTTAGCTAATACTATGTATCCTAAAATTTTAGTTGATGTCACGCCAAATACACATTTCTGAGGGCTTAACCACACATTGAATTTATCCAATCGAGTGAATATTTTGTCTAGTATTTCCAGATGTCCCTCTCTAGTGAATGATTTTTCCAACAATTCATCTACACAATCCTCAATAAAGGTATGCATCATGTCATGAAAGATAGTGGTCATCGCTCACTCATAGGTAGCCCCAGTATTCTTCATCCCAAAATCCATGACGTTCCAGCAAAAAGTACCGCATGGACATGTGAAAGCGGTTTTACATTGATCCTCTGGTGCAATTTTTATCTGATTATAACCTAAAAATCCTTCCATGAGATAGAATTTCATTTCCACCTATCAAATCTACAATGATGTCAATGTTAGGAAAAGGAAAATCATCTTTCAGACAAGTGCTATTAAGATCTCTAAAATCTGTACATATCTTGATGTTGTGGTCAAGTTTAGAAACTAGCACAATGTTTGATATCCACTCAGCATAATCAATAGGTTGGATAAATCATGCATCTAATAGTTTCTTCAATTCAATTTTCACTAGGAGGGTGATATGGGGATGCATTTTTCTCAACTTTTGCTTCATTGTCTTTACTCTAGGTAGTAGAGATAAATGGTACATGATAAGCTCTAAATCCATTCCTGGCATATCAATGTAGGACCAAGCAAAGTTGATTTGTCTCTCTTCAAAACACTTCGTAAGGCTTGGTTTTTCTTCCTTTGTCATGGATGCTGCTAGATGTAGGGTCTTTGTTGTTTCAACTGTACCTGTGATAGGGAGAATTTAGGTGTTAGAAAATGAGCAGCAAACAAAAGAAAGCGAATAAAACTAAAAACAACCTACACCTCAAGCTTAGCCTAGTTAGATTCAATACAAAGTAAAGATGACCAAATGAAACTTTATACCTTGTCTCGAATCGATCCTTTGGTTGGCCCTTCGATCTTTGATGTGTATGCTCCTTGGATGGCACAAGATGCAAGTTAGATGATGATATGATAATGGATGAAAGTGTGAAAAATGGCTAAGTATGGCTCCTAGAAATTTTTTGCAAGAGTTTGGCTACAATGCATGATCTCTTCAAAATGAGAGAAAAAATGGTGTATTTATAGAGATTTTGGAACTCTCTACGGAAATGAACGGTCAAGATTAAGCCACCAAGATCAAAATGTAGGGCTAAGGTGAGTTGAGAACTCCCAAGCCCTCACATCTTGACATGTGGCAAGTGATATGGCTTAAAAGGGGTGATGTGTACATGAGGTGGAAGGATAGTACATGACCTGGAGGTGGTACATAGTACCTTGGGATTGGGACAAGATATCCTCATAAAGGAGGTACTTGTCCCCATGTGGGTGAGAGGACATGTGGGGAATTAAAAATTCCACAAATATTCTCATGGGGATGAGAGAAGGAATTTAAAATTCTTTTAAATGCATTGGAGGATTAAATATGAATTAAAAATTCACATAGGGAAATAGGTTCCTTCTCCAAAAAGAAAAAAATATTTAATAGGGTTGACTTAGTTAAGTGACATGGAGTGATTAAGGTTGTGCAAGTACTCGATTAGACTAATTAATGAAGATTAGATGCAAGTGGGAAATTATGGAGGATGTGACATGTGACTTGATGTGACAAGTGAAAGACCACATGGGGAAGAGAAAAATAAATTTAATATTCCTTGGAAGGATAAAAGGAATTAAAAATTCTTTGAGAGGTTGATTAGGTTAGTTAATGAAGGATTAGATGAGGGTTAGGTGGCTAAGAGAGATTAGAGGCCAAATTGAAAAATTTGGAGGATGTGACACATCCTAATCAAGTATTAGGCATGTGCACATCCCTAATGATGAGATTAGGAGAATAATTAAGATTAGATAAAAATGGAGGATGAGACATATTTATTTAATTCATTTGATGAAAGGGGGAAGGTATTTAATTATTTAACTAGATACTTTAGGGATTAGAAGAAATTTAGAGGGATTAATTAAATAATAGTGATATTACTTAATTAATGTGGATAAAGGGATGTTTAGACAAAAGAGGATAAATTTGGATAAATTAAGTGTCCAAATTTAGGTGCCTACATTTTTCCCCTCTTTGAGATAGTGTTACGAAGTAGCATAATTTCAAAGAATATTAAAACATGGAACCTAGAAGAAGATGGTTAGATTGGGAAAGATGCCCGAGTCATTCAAAGGAGTGACTAGGAAGGGAAAATGATGGGGGTGAAGATGAAAGTTAGGGATTGAGGATGCCCCATCGAGATGACATGCGGGGGCAAGAGAACACAAATGTGGTCTCGAAATGGATGAGATGATGCAAGGGGAGATGAAGAAGATGATGCAAAGTGATGGGTAAGAAAGGATGAAAAGGCGGAAGGAGATTGGGAGGGGAGCGTGATGAAGGATGAATGGATGGAGGATACATGCAAGAGGATGGAATGGAAAGTGAAATGCAATCCTAATGCAATTTTCCATCTTCGGAGCACTAATTTTTGCTATAGCAGAAGACATGATACACCAAGGGATAAATGACCAAGGCAGATTAGTGTCTAATGCATGAAACAAACACATAAAACAAGAAGGCTATCCTAACACCCCAAAGTCACAATGACCTTGGTCAGGCCAGGTATTGGGATAACCACAAGCATAGAAGGATGCCCCAGTGTAACACAAGACCTGAGGGATCTTGGTGGGTACTACGTGGGACAACCGAGAAGACAATAAAAAAAAAGATCAAGATACGCCCCTATGTTGACTAGTCAAAGCACACCATGATATGATGGATCAAGGCGACCATGGCAAGTGATGATAGGAAGCTCAAATGATAAACAAAAGCAAAAAGCATCCAAAGATCGTGATCAATTTCAAATGTCCTTTGCCATAGGATTAAGGGGATGGATGGGATTGATGAGGTCTGTTAGGAAGAATGCATCCTATTGAGATCGATGATGGATACTAAACTGAAAGACCGATATGACGCAGGATATTCAAAACCAATTGGATTTGTTGATACAAGTGGATCTTGTTTGTTAAGAACCAGCTAGATAAGGGCATAGCTCGACAATACGACACAAGAGATATGATGCAAGAATGACACATCGTAAAGACCTACGAGCTCGAGGGTAGATCAAAAATTAGCCTTTCCTATGTGAAAGCACAGAGCCCGCGTAGTTTGATAAAAGGCTGACAATGGACCATGGCGGAGACCTCGATGGATGGTAAAGATGGGATGGAGAAAAGGAGAAAAGACCGATGATAGATGATAAAGGATTGGATGGACAAAACCTCGGGGGAAGATCAAATGGTCGACCTTGATTAAGTGAAAGCGCAGGGGCAACGTAGTTTGACGAAAGGACAAAGAAAAGTGCTGGATAAAAGATGATGAGATAACCCTAGATAAGGGAATAAGATGATTGGACTGACACGATGGGACATGATGAGTTATGACTTCAGTTTTGGATGCCCAAATTGATGGACTTGATTTGACATTTTTTTTGAAGGAAGAACCCTACTTGTAAAGAATATGCGTAAGTTTTGTGAGATAAGCTTTGTGCTTTGTAATTGTAAACTCTTTGGAGTTTACAAGGCTCATTATTGTTTATAAATCACAACAAGTTGAAGAGAGTTTTATCATATTTTATTGTAGGTTGTGAAGAAGAATTGTTGAAGGAAAAAGAAGCATCTCAAGCAAGGATTGATAAAGAATTATTATAATCTTTTTCTAAGGTTAAATAATACAAGCACTATTGATTCTAGTGGTGGAGTTTTTTCCTGAAAGGGTTTCTCCATGGTATATGTTGTGTCACTTCTATCTTCTGTGATCTGTATAGGATCTAGACTAATTGCGAATCTGAATGCTTAATTATAACAACTTAAAGGAATTACAAATTCATGCATACATTATTTAACTTATGCATTAAAGACTTAAAACTCAAGGTGAAAATCAGAACATGAGAGAGAAAGAGAGAAATAGTGCAAACAATCTGATAACAGAGTTTGCCACAATCGTGACTACCTCTCCGGGTCCGCTCCAATAGAGTGAGACCGATCCGATTAATCTCCAAAAAGAAATTACAATTGCACCAAGAGCATTTCTTCTAGCACTTCAGCAGCATAACACTACTCTGACGTACAAGAATGGCTCAAGAACTCCTTAGAATCTCTCTTTCGTATCACCTGTTTCTCAACACTTAACTGAACTCCTAAGAGCTTACATTCCCCCTTTTATACATAAAATTAGCCTAATTAGGCTTAACAAACAGAATGAATGCATAACTCCCCTTAACAATTTGTGCCATGAATTATTTGTCTTCTATGGCCTTTTGGTTCAAGAGGTTGAAGTGGGTTTTTGTTTGTTTTTGGCCTTATAGGCCTTTTAGTTATGAATTCGGCCTTTAACACTTAA
Organism: Sequoia sempervirens; assembly: GCA_007258455.2. Classification (NCBI taxonomy): domain Eukaryota; kingdom Viridiplantae; phylum Streptophyta; class Pinopsida; order Cupressales; family Cupressaceae; genus Sequoia; species Sequoia sempervirens. The sequence goes on from VDFB02189360.1 coordinate 57,558, forward strand.
CAAAACAAAACCGATGCTAATTATATTTCAAAAGCCATCGGTGGGTTGTCGGTGGTATGTAATTTTGTTATAGGGTTGGTCAGGGGTTCCAACCCCACCAACCAACCTTTTGTCTTCATACTTCCTGTAGTCAACAAACAAAACAAACACCTTGTCGCTATGTAACTAAATGACACCGACGGGTATAATGGTGAAACAGCTGGCTGTTTGGTGGGAGATCACAGGTTCAAACCTGGCCAGAATTTTTTGTTCAATAGACAACTCACTGACGCCGACACTGATGGAGGTAACGAGGCATGTGTCACGCTCCAAGAATGCCACATGGTAGTACCTGATTCACTGTCAAAGCCATGTCATCTGCCAACATCTGCCACATAGACGCTGACAAAGTAGACCCATATGCTAACTAGACAGCTGACAAAGCCAATGACATGTCGTACAACTGTCACGTGTCACTCTCTGATTAGTCTATTTAATTTGACTCAATTTCCACGTGTCATGCCAAAATTCGTCCATTTGGATTCCGTAAGTACGGACTACCTGATGATGTCATTTGTTGTACCATCAAGTCAACCAAACTTTGACTGCCAATATCTCAAGCATACAATGTCAGATTTTGACAAAATGAATGTTGCTAGAATCGTCTCGACAAGCTCTTCGACTTGACACCGCTTTCGTTGATTTCTGAAATAATCATTTTTTCCATTTTCTGGATGATCCCTGATGGTAGTTTGACCCAAGGTTTGACTAGCCATAACTTGTGCAAACGGACTCCTTTTCGCTCCGTTCAAGTTGCGCTAGAATCAGGATGTTGAGATCTTTCTAATGGTGCAAAAATATAGAGTATTGGAGACACTTCAACTTTCAATGAAAATATCCCCCGGATCAGGCCTCCCCACTGGAGAACTTTTGGACCTCCAAAAGTGTCATTTATTCAAACATTGAGTGAGGACTTGGCCTCCCCACTTGTCCTGTATCATCTGTACATCTGTATACCTAGCTTACAAACACAACAAAGACTGCAACAACATTGTTGAACATAAACATCATTCTATCACTTCCATAAGCATCTACATCAACTGTTGAAGCCACTAACCAACCAGCATTGACTAGCATCAAGCTTAACAATAATGCAGAGATGAAAGAAAAGAAATCAACAACATATCGATCCTTCACAACAGAAACATTTTTACCTAAGGATCAATGCTTTCAATCATCATTCCCTCATGCTATATTGTGGGTGCATCCTGCGACATCTGACCCTAGTTAGCTACTCCAAGTTCCTGTCTAGAACCACCTATACTGATAGACATAAGAGTTAAATCTTTACTTGCATTAATCACCCTCTTTAATTGCCCTATGTTTGTAAAAGAACGATCATTCTTAGTCCCGTGAGAATGTACAATATATTGAATGCCATCTTTAAACAAATGATAATGGTTCTTTTCCCTGTAGAAAATAGCTTTTCGATCATATAGATAAGGGCTACCCAAAACTATCCCACAGATATCTAGTGGAACCACATCAAACTGTACTTCATCCACAAACTTACTAGTGATTGCGAATTTTAAAATGCATTGTCTTGTTACTTGTAATTTACCATTCTCACAAATCCAGCCTAGTGGATAAGGTTTCTTATGCAATGTAGTTTTCAATCCCAAGCTTCTTACAAAATCTTCATAAATTAAGTTAACTTGAGAACCACTATCTATGAGTGCATCAATTTTAATGTTCTTAGCAACAACCCTTAAATGAAACAGCTCATTCCTTTTCTTATCTTCAGAGACATCATTAACTTTAGAAGTAGAAGCACAACTATCAAAGGAAACACTAGAATTAGGATCTTTACCTTTCATACCCATAGCTGTTATCTTAGTTTCATCATCTTAATCGGAACCAAGATCCATAACAACATTTGTGGCTTTCTCCTTACCCTTTTGTTTTTGATTCTGTCTTTGGGCCCACTTAGGCTTCAATTCGGGGTGAAACTTCCAACAGTGATCTTCATCATGACCCTTCCTGTCACAATGAGAGCAAGAAAGCTTGTCATCCTTCTTGACTGTAGCTGCCTTCTTTCCTTTCCCTGTCTCTACAACTTTAGAAGATTTCTTAACAGAGTTATCATTATCAATGAATGAACCCTTTCCCCTTGAATCTAAGTGTGTAGCTTGAACAAACACTTCATCCAAATTACAAGGGTTCAATACCAAAATGGAATGTCTAAGATATGAATGAAGACCTCCTATGTACTTTAACAAAGTATCTTGGGTGTACAAAGGTACATTTAATGCAATAGCCTTCTTTCTGAATTCATGGGTGTACTCTTGGACAGTTTGACCTTTCCCTTTCCTAAACATTTTCCAGTCCATCATTAACTGTTGCATATGTCCTAGGGGATAAAACTGCTTCTTAAGAGCATTAACAAACTCTGCCCAAGTTAAACTGACCCTACCATGCTGTGAAATTTCTGCCTTAGTCTTACTCTCCCACCAAGTTAAAGCTGTACCTCCTAACCAAAGAGTAGCTAATTGGATCCTATCAACATCATCTAATAGGTTTTGGACTCGACAATAGACTTCAACTTGTTGAATCCAATCATCCAATTTTTTAGCATCTAATTCACCATAATACTTTGGTAAGTCAAATTTTACATCCAATTTGATCTTAGGCTTATACCCACTCTTGAAAAGATTAAAAGAAATAGAATGAGGAGAAGATGGAGAAGAAGGAGAAGAGGGAGGAGAAGGAGAAGAGGGTGGATCTGGTTGCTTGTCACCATCTCCATGATGTTTCCCTTTCTTGTCTTTACAAGCATCTTGCTTCAATGAACCTCCTTCAAGTTCCTTCCGCTCTTGTCTCTCTTGGAAAAGTATGTCCACCTTAGCCTTCATCTTGAGGAATGCTCTACGAAACTCCTGCTCACTGATTTCTTCAGGAACCTCCATTCCAGACACAGACATCTTTAGAAAACTTCTCCGCTTCCCGATCTCAAGATCAAATTCTTCAAGCTTGCCTTCACCCTTCTGAATCCTGGATCTTGTTAGCATTCAAAACAAATATGCAATACTAGCCACCAAAAGCTTTGATACCACTTGATCTGTATAGGATCTAGACTAATTGTGAATCTGAATGCTTAATTATAACAACTTAAAGGAATTACAAATTCATGCATACATTATTTAACTTATGCATTAAAGACTTAAAACTCAAGGTGAAAATCAGAACATGAGAGAGAAAGAGAGAAAGAGTGCAAACAATCTGATAACGAAGTTCGCCACAATCGTGACTACCTCTCCGGGTCTGCTCCAATAGATTGAGACCGATCCTATTAATCTCCAAAAAGAAATTACAATTGCACCAAGAGCATTTCTTCTAGCACTTCAACAACATAACACTACTCTGCCGTACAAGAATGGCTCAAGAACTCCTTAGAATCTCTCTTCCGTATCACCTATTTCTCAACACTTAACTGAACTCCTAAGAGCTTACATTCCCCCTTTTATACATAAAATTAGCCTAATTAGGCTTAACAAATGGAATGCATGCATAACTCCCCTTAACAATTCATGCCATAACTTATTTGTCTTTTATGGCCTTTTGGTTCAAGAGGTTGAAGTGGGTTTTTGTTTGTTTTTGGCCTTATAGGCCTTTTAGTTATGAATTCGGCCTTTAACACTTAACATAACAAAACCAATGCTAATTATATTTCAAAAGCCATCGGTGGGCTATCGGTGGTATGCAATTTTGTTATAGGGTTGGTCAGGGGTTCCAACCCCGCCGACCAACCTTTTGTCTTCATACTTCTTGTAGTCAACAAACAAAACAAACACCTTGTCGCTATGTAACTAAACGACACCGACGGGTATAACAGTGAGACAACCGACTATTTGGTGGGAGATCACGGGTTCAAACCCGACCAAAATTTTTGTTCAATAGACCGACTCACCGATGCCGACACCAATGGAGGTAACGAGGCACGTGTCACACCCCAAGAATGACACATGGTAGTACCTGATTTGCTGTCAAAGCCATGTCATCTGCCAACATCTGCCACACGGACGCTGACAAAGTAGACCCGTATGCTGACTGAATAGTTGACAAAGCCAATGACGTGTCATACGGCTACCATGTGTCACTCTTTGATTGGTCCATTCAATATGACTCAACTACCATGTGTCATGCCAAAATTCATCCATTTGGATTTTGTACAGTACAGACTACCTGATGATGTCATCTGTTGTACCATCAAGTCAACCAAACTTTGACTACCAATATCTCGAGCGTACGATGTCGGATGTCTACAAAATGAATGTTGCCAGAATCATCTCGACAAGCTCTTTGACTTGACACTTCTTCCTTCAATTTTTGAAACAATCATTTTTTCCATTTTCTAGATGATCGCTGATGGTAGTTTGACCCAAGGTGTGACTAGCCATAACTTGTGCAAACAGACTCCTTTTCGCTCCGTTCAAGTTGCGCTGGAATCAGGACGTTGAGATCTTTATAATGGTGCAAAAATCTGGAGTATTGGAGACACTTCAACTTTCAATGAAAATATCCCCTGGATCATTCTGGTCTTATTCTTCTACAATATTTTGTCTATTTTTACAAATGGTAAAATGAATCTAAATAGATAATCATCTACAAAGAATTTGTAACAAAGAACACTTAATTAGATAGATAATATAATAGTTTTATAAGTTTTAAAGCTACATAATTGCCTCCATTTTCAACATTTTGTATCAGAGCTAGAGGCTGGTTAGAGTTTGGGATGCCTTTCTCTTAAAATTTTGAAGGTGTTTGGCTATAGTGGGAGATTTTACTATTGTGTTATTGCTGATTTTGGAAAATAAGTTTGTTACAATAAGTTTTAATTCTCATTTAGGTATTGAAAGATTTAATGGATCTAATTATGAGATGTGGAAACTAAAAATGGAATATCTCCTTGAAGAGAGAGATCAGTGGTTAGTTGGAGGTAATGGGACAAAGTCACCTACAATGATGTTAGATGAGGATTAGGCTAAGCTTGATAAGAAGGAAAAAGGGACCATAAGATTATGTCTTGTTGATGCTATTCTCTTGAATGTTTCAGAAGAAACTACTGCATATAAACTATGGAAGAGAATAGATGATATTTATCAAACTAAAAGTCTTATTAATAAGTTGTATCTAAAAAGATAGCTGTATTCTTTAAAGATGAAAGATGGTGATTTTGTTGCAAATCATTTGAATGCTTTTAATTTGATTCTAATTTAGTTAACATTTGTAGATGTAAAGCTAGAAGATGAAGATAAATGCATTTTGTTACTTTGTTCTTTACCAGATGTGTCATAGAAAAAAGTACCCATTGCTTGACATGGGATTAATTCATGATAAATTGGAATTAATGAGGCCTTGATTCAGGTGTTGTGAGGAATTTTATGCATCCACACTAGATCTTGGACCCTTTCAAATCGAATAACATGCTTTTAATGATGTCTTGTAAAGGTGTTTTAAGATGCTTTCATGCTTTTCTAGATTTAATGAACCCATTTCTTCCCAATTCAACATTATAAAATGTGTTTAATAACACTATCACATCAATTTAGAAGGATTGTAAAGTAAACTTAATGTTAAACTAGTGTCATAATGTGTCTTTCACATTCACATTGGTTCTTGTGCCTTCCTAGGCTATGTGGACCTCATTTTAGTGTTGCAAAGTGTATTTAATCACACTTTCACATTGATTTTTGCATCCCAAGCCCTATTTGACATTCACATCATCACTAATAGTCCCATATTAACCCATATTGTGGATCCTGAGGCTCAAATTGATCAAATACTTGACAAGGTTGCATTTTAAACCTTATTTCCTTATCTCTTGGCATCTAAGTTGTCAAATTGGCCCCTGTGGGACCCATCCACCATGCATGATGAATCATTCCCATCCAGGTGGGACCCATTTTCCATGTGTGGTGAATGAGTCCCATTTGGCTCAATTTTGACCTTTAAGCGAAAAAAGAGTGAAATTTGAGTTTAATATTGCTTCATGTCAGCCTGTGATGAGGTATTAATGGGTAAAGTATGTGAATTGCGTATAAAAAACATCTCTAAACTCATTTTTACAATCCCATTCATCCATTAACTCATTCATATCATTCATTCATCATCTATCTTCTATCTCAAGTCAGGAAAGTTAGGGCTTTCACATTGCAAATCATCAAGTTAGCTTCCTAAGACATTCAAGGGTAGATTCTACAGGTTTTTTTTGTAGAATTTCAAGATCAACATCATGGAAAGGTATTCTATTCCATTATTTCATGTTTCATTATATTCTTTCATCATTTTTGTTTAATTTCCTAAATGAGGTTTGACCAAGGCAAACCCTCTTACCCTAATATTCACCATTTCTTCTTCTCTTCTTGTGTGTTTGTAGATTTGGGTATTTTGGAAGCTTGGGAATGATTTAAGATCAAGTTGAAAAGTTGTTCAAGTATTCTCCTCATTCAACAACTCAAAATATCAAGAGAAAATCATTTTTAGGTTAAAAAATTAGAGTTTCAGAAGCATACACCTGTAGGGCATCAAAGTGCAGATCGGAAGCTTCAAAAGCTACCTTTGAAAATCCATAAATTAAAAAGTGGACTCATTCACCATAGGTGGCGAATGAGTCCCACCCCAAGGTCATTTTTTTTATTTTTACATTTTTAGATACCCTTTTGTCAAAAATAGGTTTCGGTACAATTTGGCAAAACTGGGACTGATTCGCCCAGAATGGGGAATGAGTCCCTCTAGTCCTGAAAAACAACATTATCAACATTTAAAATGTTATTTTCAGTCCTCTTCAACATTCTAGGTGCACTGTTTCAATTTGATTCATTACATTATAGTTTTCTATTCATTTCCAAGTATTCTTGCATAACACAATGTGTTTTCAAACAAGTCATATTTCTTAGGTTTTGCATGCTTAATCAATCAATTTCATCACTTAATTACACTTAGATAATTCCATTTAGTCCAAATAACATCATACATAACATAATTTGAATGAACCCTTTAGAATTTTTGGCCCTATCTCTCTCCTTTTAGGTGAAAAACCCTAGAAGAACTAGAGCAGTGCATTGGAGCCAAAAATCTACGGTTCACTAGAATCTTGGGAAAATATAATTGTTTCTATCAGTGGTAGTGGTGTTAATCCAAATATGGACAATATAATTCCTACTCTCCTATCAGAGGAGATGAGGAGGAAGTCTAAAATAGAAATCCAAGATGCCTTGTTTGTAAAAGGTAGGCTTGAGAAAAAGGAACCTAAAAGGGAGACAAGGAAGGGAAGGGTAAGTCTGAAGGACAAAGTAAGGTAAATTATTGGAACTATGGGAAATTGGGACATGTGAAGAAGGATTGTAAGAACAAGAATTTTTTTTTGATTCTTCTATAGAGGAATCTCAGATGACGTTAATCATGCATTAATCGTTCCTTGTAAATTTTTTAGCGACGACTCTTTGTTTGATGTTAAAGAGTGATCTTCATGAAGGGGATGGTAGTAATAATTCCATGTGTAGCTTGTACCATAGTTCAGTGGGAGTTTTTGGTAGTGACGTGGATGCATCATTGGTAAGGTTATCCTCATGTGATTGGGGATATGTTTTTTCTTGGTTTAGAGTGATTGCTATTATGTCATGGTTTACTCTTGATACACGTTTAGAGTTTGGCATGGCACTTGTTCTCTTGAGACTAGGATGTATATGTATGTTATGATGCATGTGATCTCCTTGGAGGAGATGGTTAGGTCATGTTGTCATGTTTATGTTCTTGATTCATGATTGGAGCTTTGACATTGATCTTATGTAGTTCTCTTATGTATTGGGTACATTAATCATTTGTTTGATTACTTCATAATAGTGCTTGCTGTATTTGGAGTTTGGAATGGATTGGTTGGTTACAAGTCCTCATGGATACTTGGAGAAATAGTTGAGGCTTGAGTTCTCTTATGGTAAGAGATATATGTTGGAATGGTTACTTGTATGAAAATCTTTTTCTATAGTAAAGACTGAGAAGCCTACACCTTGGTTGGACGTGAGTTCAACACACTTGGTGGTTTCACATGCCTCCAAAGAGGTAGTTTGGTTATAGAGACTTGGGAAAGGTATTGGTTTTAATTGAAAGTAAGTTAAACTTGAATGTGATAGTCAAAATACTATTTGTTTAGCCAAAAATCCTATGTATCATGATCATACTAAGCATGTCGATGTTTAGTATCACTTTGTGCGAGTGGGAAGGTATTAATTGAGAAAGTTTATACTTTGATTAATGCTACAAATTATCTTACCAAACCAATTCCTATAGATAATTTCTCTTGGTTTTGAGTATTAATCATTTGCTTGGAGCTTCATGATTATGTAGGTTACATTTGAAGTTGGAATGGATTGATTAGTTGGTGCAGGAAGGCCATTGGCCTTGAGTCTTGTACTTGATTTATAATAATGATTCCTTAATAGAATAATTGCAATGTATAATGTCAAGTGGGAGAATGTTGGGAATAGGATGCCATTTAATTACAATCCTAAAAATATTTCATGTATCTCCTAAGTCCTTGGAAAGTGTTCCCCAACACTAGGATTAGAAAGAGATAAATTCAAATGAAATGAACATGTAAATTGACATTTGTAATTAATTCTAATGATAGGAACATGTGAGGATGTCCAAGAAAAGTTCCTAAATAATAGGATCACATGGGGCACCCACATTGAAGGTGGAACCCACCTTGAGTTAAGTTAACTATTTGGAGAAAGATAACACTTTAGTAATGCATGTAAGGATCCTAGAAGTTAGGGATTGATGTTTACATGCATGAAGTTTAGTTTAGTTTAGTTTAGTTCAATTTAGTTATGGTTCAGTTATCTTCAGTTGCATGCAGTTGGTTTTGGTTGAATGCTAGTTGACTTCAGTTGACTTGGAATGCATGACTAATGACTTGAGTTGCATGAAAGATAACAAGTGATCCATTCAGTTAAGTGGGGATGATCAATCATGAATGATATTTGCATGAATGGTGGAGAGATATGTTTTAGTTAATATAGATTGAATTGGACCCACCTTGGGCACCAAGTTGGAATCTTGGAGTTAACACTTTTGCATGATAAGATATTTTATAAGGTTGAGTTAAGTGGGCCCATTCTTGGGTGCCAACTTTGAGGAGAAGCCTACAAGATATCTTTGGAATCAACATTGAGTTATGACTTCAGTTTTGGATGCCCAAATTGATGAAGGATTTGATTTGACATTGTTTTCATGGAAGAACTCTACTTGCAAAGAATAGGCGTAGGTTTTGTGAGATAATATTTGTGCTTTGTAATTGTAAACTCTTTGGAGTTTACAAGGCTCATTATTGTCTATAAATTGTAGTAAGCTGAAGAGAGTTTTATCAAATTTTATTGCAGGTTGTGAAGAAGAATTGTTGAAGGAAAAAGAAGTATCTCAAACAAGGATTGATAAAGAATTATTGTAATCTTGTTCTAAGGCTAAATAATACAAGCACTATTGATTCTGGTGGTGGAGTTTTTTCCTGAAAGGTTTTCTCCATGGTATATGTTATGTCAGTTCTATCTTCTGGTCTTATTCTTCTACAATATTCTGTCTATTTCTACAAATGGTAAAATGAATCTAAACAGATAATCATCTACAAATAATTTTTAATAAAGAACACTTAATTAGATAGACAGTATAATAGTTTTACAAATTTTAAAGCTACATAATTACCTCCATTTTCAACATTGGGATAAAAAAAAGGAACACCCACCTTAAAATCCACTGTAACACCATCCTTGGTATCAACATTCAACACTAACCTGTAGGATCTGAATCATTGACCACCTCCATAAAGCACAAGTCATCCTTCCCAACATCAGTAGCATGAGAAACAAAATCTATGGTATGGACAAACAATCCTCCACCATGAACACTAGAAAGCAAATTCAAATTCAAATTCAAATCACTGAAGCCCACCTCACCAACATTCGCCTCACCTCCAACATCCATTGCAATTGGATACTAGAATGATGTTAAGAGTTGTATGTTATGATTTTTATAAAAGAATGTTAAGTAAGATTAGTAAATATAAAAAAGTAAATCCTAAATCTTTGGTAAGAGTGGCTAAAATAAGAGAAAGTATTTAAAATGATCTAATTAATCAATGTTGTTGTTTTAGAGGTAGACCAAGGTTAGACATGAAATTAACTAATGAAAAAAAATATTTAATCAAAAAATATTGGCATGATAATACAAGAGTATCACCTAATAGGTGGGATAAAAAAATTGTGACCTAATATTGTCGAGCTCAACAAGCAAGCCTGAGCCCTTATGCCCGATGCCCTTTTTCTCTTGTCAGGGTTTAGCCATTGGCCTTACCCTTTACCTTCTACCTTCTCCACTCCATCACAAACCATAAGACATGTACCGCCAAAATTTGAAACTCCAATGAATCCTTTGAGGTGCCAGATGTTAGGGTTCTCCCTTACTTCATACCGCTTACCTATCTTTTGGTTCTTAGGTGTAAGCCTTCCTTTTGATCTGTGATGCTCAAAACCTTTTTAGGGTTAGGGTTCAGGGTTCCTTCATACCCCTTTCTCCACTTTTTGTTAAGGAATAAGCCTTAACACCAAGGTTCAATGCTTGATGCCTTTTCAGACTTACACCTTTCTAACCCCCTTTTCTCTATGTAATCGATATAAAGTATTTTCGATGCTCGATGTCTAACTCCTTTCAGACTGTACACAAAGTTTCTTCATTTGACTAAGGGATTTGATACAAGGTATGACCAAAGCCCAAGGTTTGAAACCTTTTAGACTTAGCACATTTTTTTCAACATTTCTATGCGGCATTTGATATAGTGTATGATTGAAGCCCGATGTCTAATCATCTACAACATAGAGTAAGATGCAATCCCAATGTTGAAATCACAATAAGAATTAGCTGACAATAACTAACTCCTTCCTTCTCAAGCAAGTGATATATCGTAAACTGGAGGCCTAAAGTGCTGTAAAATGTTCCTCAACTTGCTAGCTTGGAATTTCCCTTAAAGCTTGGTATTTTTCCCTTAATTGTCTTGAATGTCATGTGACCATGGAAAACTAGAACTTTGGAACCACTGGTCAGGAGTTGTTAAGTTTTGGAAACCTTTGACTTATCGACCGTAAAGACAAGCAGATTGCATGATCATGAAATTCTGGAATGTTGGAACCTCAAGTCGGGAGTTATGAAGTTTTAGAAACCTCTAACTGATCAACCGCAAGAAAACATTTTTCATAGTCTCCTCGATGCTCTGATGATAGATATGGGATCCTAGCTAGTGGTGGTGACATGGTGTTGAGTTGGCAGTGGGGACCACTTGGAACCTCATTTTAGGGACTTGCCTATATTGGAGGGAGATGATATGATGTCTTCCCTATGTGGCGATGAGTGACCTGGTAGCTTGTGAAGAATGTTTTGGTGGAACCCAAATGGTGCGATGGTTAACAATGTTAGAAAAGTGACGTGTCGACACGTGGAAAAGATTCATTTGTTGATTCTACATCGCTATTGTGAATCAATGATCATTAGACTGAAGTTTTCAAACTAAAGTCAATAGTTGTATTTCCTGATAATGATGTAACTGCATTACACAATCAGATTGCTCATTTGTTGGCCAATCGATACTATGACGCAGAGAGATTAAGTTGACCTAAATAATGAGTGAGATAAAATGGGATGTTTGTAATGTAATGATAGTGTGTGAGAGAAGAATGGTATTGCATTGGGTTGGTGTTTTCTCAAAGGAAGAGTGAATATAATGTTGTCAAACTGATTATGTGAATTAACACCTAAAAGTGGAGTTTGTAACTCTGTATGTAATTTATTTTTCTATAATGCAAAGTGGCTTAACTTGGTGTGTGGTTCTTTTCTCACATAAGGGTTTTCCCACGTAAAATTGGTGTTTAATTCTATGTTGTTTAAATTTTCTATTCTCTTGTTCTGATTGTTGTGTATTTTAATGACTGTAATTCAGATTAAATGAAATATTTTGCAATTATTTCCTGATAATTTTGCATTTGGAAGGTGTTTCCGCACCTAGCTTTCCTTACAAGTGGTATTAGAGCCTGGTTAGTTGTGTTATCCTTTTGGGTAGGGCTGGTTTTTTGTGTTAATTTTGTTCAGTGGGAGTCTTGTAGAGAAAACTGATTGTATTGATTACAAATTAAGATGGCAAGCAGATTAGGGAGAGTAGAAATTGAAAAGTTCAATGGAAACAATTTTGAGTTGTGGAAACTCAAAATGGAAGATCTGTTGGTGGAAAGAGATATCTAGATTGTTGTGTCTAGAACTAAACCCTCAGGCATGAAGCAAGAAGATTGGGATCTCATTGATAGAAAATACAAAGGGTTGTTACAACTTTGTCTAGCATATTATGTTCTCCTGAATGTCCATGAGGAGAAGACTGCATCTTCTTTATGAAAGAAACTTGGTGATATCTATCAAGGAAAGTATCTGGTAAACAAGTTATTCTTGAGGAAGAAGTTATACTCCTTGAAGATGGAAGAAAGAGCATCTGTACCAGACCATTTAAATTTGTTTAACATGATTATTGCTTAGTTAGCATTTGTGGGTGTGAAGATAGAGGAGGAGGATCACTGTATGCTTCTGTTATGTTCCTTACCTGACACATGGGATCACTTGGTGATGGCTATTGGAAGTATAACAACCAATTTCAAGAAAAAATATTTGGTTGCTTTGCTGTTGTCAGAAGAAATGTAGAGGAAATCTTTTGAGATGGCTAAGGAGGCCCTTGCTGTTCGGGGTAGATCAAAGGAAAGAGGCAAGAAGAAAGAAAAGAAATCTAAATCCAAATTTGAAAGGAGATCAAAGTCTCTTGGAAAAAATTCCAATGTGAAATGCTAGAATTTTGGTCAAATTGGTCATATCCAAAATGATTGTAAAGAGGAGAAAAAGAAGAAGAAGAAGAAGAAAAACTCTTCTAACAATGATTCTTCTTAGAGTGATGTATATTCCTTCATTGTAGCCTTGGTGACTCAGACATCAGATGATGTCTAGCTGATCGACTTAGGAACATCTTTTCACATGACATCTCACAAAGATTGGTTCACGAAGTATGAAAAGTATGCTGGTGGAAAGGTGTACCTGACAAGTGATTCATCTCTTGAAATTGTGGACCATGGAAGAGTCAAAATCCAATTTCTTGATGGAAGAATCAAAGGAATTTATGGTGTAATGCACATACCAGGTTTGGCTCAAAATCTTCTTTTTGTTAGTAAGTTGAATGATATTGGTGTGCAAGTTTCATTCTTGAGTGTAGGCTACAAAATGACTAGAGGTTCAATGGTGTTGGCTAAGGGTGCACGCATAGGCACTCTGTATAAGCTAGATACATGTGTTGTTCAATGCAACAATTCCTTTGTAAAATCAAGCAAAGTTGCTCATGTAGAGAAAGAGAAAGAAGTTCCTCTGGGTGTAAACTCTTTGGAGGTGAAACTACCAACAAAGAAATCCATGCTATGACATCATAGACTCGGTCACATAGGAGAAAAAGGCTTAAAATCCTTGAAAAATAAAAACCTGGTAGAAGGGCTTGTTGATTGTAGCCTTGAGTTCAAATTTTGTGAACATTGCATTTATGGAAAGCAACACCGTGTTTCATTTTACTCTAGTCCTCATAGATCTTCTAGCATATTGGATTATGTTCACTCTGATGTATTTAGTCCAATAAATGTTCCTTCGTTATTGAAGTCTAAATATTATGTTTATTTTATTGATGATTATTCGAGAAGGGAATTTGTGTGCTTTCTTAAAAGTAAATAAGAAGTGTTCAGTTGGTTTAAAGAGTTTAAAAACTTGGTAGAAAATCAAACTGGAAGGAAAACTAAATGCTTAAGGATGAATAATTGTCTTGAATTTTGTTTATAGATTTTGAAAGGTATTGCAAAGACCATGGAGTTAAAAGGAATAAAAATATGCTTTACACTCCACAAAAAAATGAAGTTTCTTAAAGGTTAAACAAGATTCTAATGGAAAGAGCTAGAAGTATGTTGAGAAATGTTGGTCTAGAGAAAAAGTTATGAGCTGAGGTTGTGGCTACAACATGTTACTTGGTTAATCGTTCACCCAGTTTGGCTCTTGTTGAAAAAATTCCTATGGAAGCATGGTCTGGTAAGAAGTCCTCTTTGAGACATATTCAGGTCTTTGGATGTGAGGCATATGCATATGTGTTGAATGAGAAAATATCTAAGTTGGAAAAAAAGGTTTTAAAATGTATCTTCATCGGCTATGGAATTGGCGTGAATGGATACAAGCTTTGGAATCCTATTACTAAGAAGGTTTTGTACATCAAAAGTGTAATCTTTTATGAGTTGAAACCTTCTATAGCTGATCTACAGTTAGAGATAGAAGAAAAAGAAAAGAAGAATGATGTAGTTGAAACTCCTTTGACACCAAATAAAAAGAAACTATGAATTCATAGTGTACCTAAAATTGAGGAGAGCTCTAGTAGCTCTAAGAGTTCTAAATAGGAAGAAGAACCACAACCTTAGCCTTAGCTCGTGAGAGGTCTACACATGAGAAGTGACAACCTGAAAGATATGGCTATTACTTGTTGGATTCAAGTTTTGCCTATGATTTGATTACTAGCACTAATAAGCCTAGGACTGTAAAGGATTCTATTAATATGTCTGATTCAAATTGTTAGAGTAAAGGTTTTAATTTAATCATGTTGATTAAATTACCTTTATTCCTCTCTTAAGATTTCACTTTAGTTTGCATTTTGTGACATTTAATAATTATATTAATTATTAAATGTCTACCTATTAGTGTTTCTTTTAGGGTTGCACAATATCCTTTTATAAGGATTCATCATTGTAATTTATCTCTCTCAGATGAATACATTTTTTAGCTTTCAGAGCACCCTTGCTTGTTTATCTCCATCTCTTCTTTCTGTGACAGGTTATTTGCATGCAGGTGATCTTTGGGGTCTGTGAAGTTGGCTTTCTCAACTTATACATGGTATCAGAGCTCCAAACCTGCTGCTTCTTGTTCTTTTTTTGAAGATTTTGGAGCTTTGAGGGTTAGATCTGGCTTTCAGGTTTTTTGGTTGATTTTTTTGAGGATCTGGGTAACACCATTTTTTGGGTACATTTTGGGCCCAAACGGACCTCATGGTTGGATTCAGAGCGGCCAAAAACCCATATTTTCATATATGGTTCGACCTATTTGGGCATAGTTGATCCGGGAGGCAAATTTTTTTTGCCCAAGGGCCGTACGGCCCCCAGGGCACGTTTTCCGAGGTTGAAAATGCAAAATTTTAAAAAAATTAAAAAAATGCCAAGTTTTTTGGTTTTTGTGAGCGTCGCCCACACAGAAGAGGGCCGCGCCACTGCCGCGCCACCCCTACTCAGTCGCGTGGCCACCCGCCTCCACCGGCGGCTCTGCCTTCAGCACCGCCGACCGGTGTTTAGCCCTTGAGGGCTCTTCTTCGGCCGCCAGGGTTATATTGCGAACCGGGAGCCTGCGTCCCAGCCCCTGCGGTGGTCCTATTAAGGACCAGGGGCTTCGCCACAACCTCTAGTGCGCCAACCCCTTGGTCGGTCATGTGACCAGGGGCCGAAGGTCTTAGCCCCTGAGGGCTATGAAATTTTTTTTTACCTTTCAACCTACCTTCATGAAATTGGGCATAACTCATGTTTTTCACTCTTGGGGGCATATCTTTTGCGTCCGAACTCCGTTTTTCACAAACGAATAGGAATTGGAAAGGTGTTTCTGTGATCTTTCCAGATCTGGCATTTATTTTTCTAGAATATACTCCAGGTACATTTTATTCAGTATTTTGTGTTTTCACACATCTGTCAATTACATGGACTTTTTGGCACTTGGAAATGATTTATTTGTGTGGGATGGATTTATTTGATCTGATTTATCAGTATTGAGGTCAGTTATTCTCAGATATTTTAATTTGAAGAGTTATCATGGGTTTTTCTACTCACCCTTCAGTTGTATTTTTGGAATGGGGTAATTATGAGTCATGGGCAAAGGGTATACTTACACATTGTAGGTGGCTTTATATTTTTCCTTATTTGTATGATCTCATACCTGAACCAACAACTTCAGAGGGAAAACTAGCTTGGGATATCATTAGAAATCACATAGTAGGAGTTATTTTGTCTAGTGTTGATTCTGACACTGTGTGGGCTATATCGGGCATTGATTGTCCTCACTCACTTTGGACACATCTTTGGGAGATCTATGGAGACCCCAGTCTTTCTCCATTCCCAGAGGATCCTACTTCAGATTGTCTTGTACCCATTGGTTGGAGAGAGAACACACCTTTTGATCATGATACTTTAAAGGAACTTCAGTATTTAGACACCCTTCTATATTCCGATGAATCAGAGGATGTCTCACAGTTCCTACTCTTCAGACTGAGATTATACTTGTATCGGCATCTTCTCCTGTTGTTCTTGATCAGTTTGATATTGCCTCTTCTTTGGCTCCTATTGATTCAGCTAAGCAGGACATCATACATCTTTCAGACATGGCTACTTGGGATTCTTATCTTGCAGGCATTTCATCTTTGTTTGTAGAGTCCTATATTGTAGATCTGGAGGATTACTTTGAGGATTTTCAGCTCCTCTTTGTTGACATCTTTTGTTTCGGTTCGAGACAGGGAGATTCTTCAGCATCCTATCATGGCACACATCTTGAGACATCTTGGTTCTTCTCTTTTCACAGGGTTTCTTTGACATTGTCCTTTGGATCCATTTCTTCCCAAGGGGAGGAATATTATATGCCGCTTCAGGATCTCTTTCTGGATTCTACCTCAGGCATCCATATGTGCGACAGGAGTTTCTTCATTGTGGGGGGGCCTTCTAGTCTCTTTCTTTTTCTCCTATGGAGACCATTGTACATGTACTTATATGATAGAAGCTGTCTATGGGGGGTCTTATGTTATCCACCTCCTATCCTTTTGTTATTAGTGCATTTATTTCTTTCATCTCTTTTTGGAGTAGAGTTTTTCCCATGAGGTTTTCTCTATTTCTCCACTTTACAGAGATTTGGTTGTAATTGGGTACCTGATCAGGCCTTGTTGCGGGACCCAAGTTTACTTTCTTGCATTGTAGTTACCTTTTCTTTCTTGCACATGTTTGTAACTACACTTTTGCTCATCTTAAGGGGGGTGTTAGAGTAAAGGTTTTAATTTAATCATGTTGATTAAATTACCTTTATTCCTCTCTTAAGATTTCACTTTAGTTTGCATTTTGTGACATTTAATAATTATATTAATTATTAAATGTCTACCTATTAGGGTTTCTTTTAGGGTTTCACAATATCCTTTTATAAGGATTCATCATTGTAATTTATCTCTCTCGGATGAATACATTTTTTAGCTTTCAGAGCACCCTTGCTTGTTTGTCTCCATCTCTTCTTTCTGTGATAGGTTATTTGCATGCAGGTGATCTTCGGGGTCTGTGAAGTTGGCTTTCTCAACTTCTACACAAATTCCTAGTTGGAAGCCATGAATGAGGAAATGCCGTCATTGAAAAAGAATGAAACCTGGGATTTGGTACCTTTTCCTGAAGGACGAAATCCTATTAGATGCAAATGGGTATTTAAGAAGAAGATTGGTCTAGATGGAAGTTTTGAGAAGTATAAAGCTAGGTTGGTTTCAAAAGGTTATTCCTAGGTGGAGGGAATTGATTATGGAGAAATGTTTTCTCATGTAGCTAAGTTGACATCTATCAAATTTCTATTGTCACTTGCAGCTGCATATGACTTAAAGGTTGAGTAGATGAATGTGAAGAAAATGTTTCTTCATGGAGACTTGGAAGAAGATATTTATATGTCCCATCCTGAGCACTTCTTTGAAAAAAGTAAAGAAAGTCTGGTTTGCAAGTTAAAGAAATATTTGTATGGTTTAAAGCAATCACCTAGAATTTGGTACCAAAATTTTGACACTTTTGTGTTGTCATTAGGACTTGTGAGATCAAAATCAGATCATTTTGTGTACTACAAAACTAAAAAATGATCTTTTACTTATTATTGCCCTGTATGTAGATGATATCTTATTCTTTGGGAATAGTAAGGGTATGATTTTTGATTTAAAATCTTAGTTGTCAGCACAATTTGAAATGAAAGATTTAGGTGCAGCAAGGTATATTTTGGGTATGGAAATCAAAAGGGATAGTGGAATAAAAAAGCTTTGGCTTAACCAGAGTACGTATATTAATTATATCCTTGAGAGATTTAGTATGACAAATTGCAAGTAGTTAGTTGTTCCAGTGTTGCAAGGAATGAAGCTATCTGTTGAAGATTTTCCAAAGTCTCCTATAGAGATGGAGGAGATGACTAGGGTACCTTATGCAAGTGTAGTTGGAAGTTCAATGTACACAATAGTCTACATCAGGCCATAAATTACCCAAGTAGTGGGAGTACTTAGTCAATTTATGGTTAATCCAGGAAAGCCACATGGGGATATTGTGAAAAGAGTCTTTAGGTATTTTAAGGGTACTTTAGAGTATGCTTTGTGTTATCATGGAAACTCGGCTGGATCATAGAGATCTCTTAGCATTTGTGGGTATGTGGATTCTGATTGGGCATGGGATGTTGATAGTAGAAGATCCACTAGTGGATACATCTTCATGTTATTCGGTGGTGTAGTTAGTTGGATGAGTAAGTGATAGGTGTAGTCATTTTATCTGCTATTGAGGTAGAGCTTATGACAACAACACATGCCTGCAAGGAATCCATTTGGTTTAGATGTTTATGTTCTAATGTTGGGTTTAATGTGGGAAAATTATTGTTTTCTTTGACACTCAGAGTACTGTTTGTTTGGAAAAAAATACCACATTCCATGCTAGGATGAAGCATAGTGATATTTAGTATCATTTCATTTGTGATATGGTGGAGGATGAAAAGGTTAATCTAGAAAACCTAGATACTTTGGAAAATTTCATTGATGCATTAACAAAACCAGTGAGTATAGATAAGTACAGGTGGTGTGCCAGTTTAATGGGCATTGGGGCCTATGAATTTCAATAACTTTGAGTTTGGAAGAAGCCAATAAGTCTTCATCAAGTGGGATCATGTTGGAAAATGTGCCTCAACTTGTTGGCTTGGAATTTCCCTTAAAGCTTAGTGTTTTTCCCTTAATCAACTTGAATGTAGCGCAATCGTGAAAAACTAGAACTTTGGAGCCATCGGTCGAGAGCTGTTAAGTATTGGAAACCTTCACCTTACCGATTGCAAAGAAAAGTGGATTGTAAGATCACGAAAGTGTGGAACATTGGAACCTCAAGTCAAGAGTTATGAAGTTTTGGAAACCTTTGACTGACCGATCGAAAAGACAAGCAGATCGCAAGATCACAAAAGTCTAGAACATTGGAACCTCAAGTTGAGAGTTATGAATGTTGGAAAATGTGCCTCAATCTTACTGGTATGTAAACTACTGAAAGAGAAAATTCAGTGTGACCCTCTGCAAGTCTTACTGACTAGCAGCTGTGTTCTAATCTTTTGAAATGCTCAGGTAGCCGAGATGTTTTTTTTGTCTTGCCGACAGGAGTCATTGGCAAGACATGTTGATTGCTGTGAAAGTTTCCAATTCATTTTGCCCAAGCAGATCTCTTTCTGATAGGTTGATTTCTAATGGTTATCAAGGAGACTTGTGGTGACAGAAGTGATCGAGGAGAGGCTTGAACTTTTGGAAAGACTCACTTCGATAGAGTATGTCTCGCCAAGGTTTTTCACGTAGGAAACAGATGACTTCAGGGAGACTCTTGGCTGATAGTTTAGCTTTTAGTATGAACTCTTGGTGATAACTATTCTATCACTGACTATTTTGTGATCGTTATGACCTCTTGGCGATAGAGAGGGTCTCGCCAATATAGCTACATGTGTTGATCATTGGTATGAAGTCTTAGTGATATTTTTTGTCTTGCTGACAGCCTTGCACGATGAACATCGGTATGACATAAATTTCTATGAGACTCTTGGTGACAACATAAATCTTTCCAATAGATCTGCACAAGATGAATTTGTGTTTGGTATGACCTCTCACCGATAGTGATGGTCTGGCCGATGGTTTTGCGATGGATATCGTTGTGATGTCTTAGTGATAGAGTGAGTTTGGGTGACAGTTTTGAACTTGATATGACTCTTGCCGATGGTGGTGACTTTGGATGATAATGATAGCTGGGCATTGTGGCATCGGGGAGACATGACCTAGTGTCTCACCTACATGCAACACAGTTTGAACACCTTGACCAAATGTCTATCCTATTTGTTTTTTTGACCAATCAGAGAAGTAGAATGTGAACTGCTAGAAGTTGAACTGTTGTGGCTGTTCCTGTGAGGAAGATCAACAGACCATGAACGACATGGATATACTCTCTAATTGAAGATGATGATCTATTATGTGAATAGTTTGATGTGTGATTAGTGTGTGTGAATTCAATTCAGAGAGCATTGTAATTTGGATGTTCTGTACAAGGTTGATCAAGGAAATTATGCTGTTGTAAGTTGACATCAAAAAGTGAAGTCTGTACTCTGTATGTAATTTTGTTTACTATAATACAAAGAGGCTTTTCTTGGTGTGGTGGGCTTTTCTCTCGTAAGGGTTTTCCCACGTAAATATGGTGTCCAAATTGTGAATATATATTTCTCTATTTTTGTTGTTTCTTTCATGAGTATCTTAATTGGACTGTAATTGAAAATTTAAAGTCACATCTGCATTCTTTCCAGAGGTTTTGACGTTAGGAGAGTTTTTTCTGCACCTTAGCTTTCCTTACAAGTGGTATTAGAGCCTAGTCAGTTGTGTTATCCTTGTGGGTACATTGGGTTTTTTGAGTCAATTCTGTTCAGTGGGAGAATGTAGAAGTTTGGTAATTTGAATTACAAATTAAGATGGCAAGCACGTTAGGAAAGATTGAAATTGAGAAATTCAATGGCATCAATTTTGGGTTGTGGAAACTTAAAATGGAAGATTTGTTGGTTGATCGTGATCTTTGGCTTGTTGTGTCTGGAACGAAGCCTACATGCATGAAGCAAGAGGATTGGGACCTTGCAGATCGAAAATCAAAGGGGCTAATAAGACTCTATTTAGCAGACTCTATTCTTATGAATGTTCATGAAGAAAAGACTACATCTTCTTTGTGGAAAAGACTGGGAGCTATTTATCAGGGCAAGTCCTTGGTAAATAAGTTGTTCTCGAGGAAGAAGCTGTACTCTTTGAAAATGCAAGAAGGAGCATTTGTTGCTAATCATTTGAATGCTTTCAACATGTTGATTGCTCAGTTGGCATCTATGGGTGTGAATATTGATGAAGAAGATTGCTGTATGCTGTTATTATGTTCTTTGCCAGATTCTTGGGATCACTTGGTGATGGCTATTGGGAGTACGAAATCCAATTTTAAGATGGAAGATGTTGTTGCTTCTTTGTTATCCGAAGAGATGAGAAGAAAATATTTTGAGATGTAAAAGGAGGCTCTTGTTGTTAGAGGCAGATCAAAATAAAAAGGCAAGAAGAAGGACAAGAAGTCCAAATCAAAATCAGAAGGGAGATCAAAGTCTCCTGGTAGGAAGTCCAAGGTGAAGTGCTAGAATTGTGGGAAATCTGGTCATGTTCGAAAGGATTGTAAAGAGGAGGAAAAGAAGAAGAAGTATTCTTCCAAAAATGATTCTTCTCAGAGTGATGAAGATGCCTTCATCGTAGCCTTGGCTACACATGCATCAGATGATGTCTGGCTGATTGATTCTAGAGAATCTTTCCACATGAAATCTCATAGAGATTGGTTCACTAAGTATGAACAATACGATGGTGGAAGGGTGTACTTGGAAAGTGATTCATCTCTTGAAATAGTTGGTCGTGGAAGAGTCAGAATTAAATTCCCTGATGGAAGACTAAAGGGAATCAATGATGTAATGCATATACCAGGTCTGGATCGAAATCTACTTTCTATTAGCAAGCTGAATGATATTGGAGTGCAGGTCATGTTCTTTGGAAATGGCTGCAAGATGACTAGAGGCTCAATGGTGCTACCTAGGGGTGTCCGTATTGGTACCTTGTATAAGTTATGCACATGCTGTGCAATGCAATAGTTTCTTTGTAAAGTCACATAAAGCTACTCATGGAGAAAAAGGGGAAAAGGTTCCTGATCTGAAAAATCTATGGAAGTTAAACTTCCAACAGAAAAGACTATGCTCTGGCATCATAGGCTAGGCCACATTGGAGAAAAAGGTTTAAAAACCTTGAAAAATAAAAACTTGGTTGAGGGGCTTGATGATTGTCACCTCGAATTCGAGTTTTGTGAACATTGTATATATGGTAAACAACACTATGTTTCATTTTACTCCAGTCCTCACAAATCTTCTGATTTACTTGATTACATACATTCTGATGTTTTTGGTCCAGTAAATGTTCCTTCTTTGTCTAAATCAAGATATTATGTATCGTTCATTGATGATTATTCAAGAAGAGCATTTGTTTATTTTTTGAAAAGTAAAGCAGAAGTGTTCAGTCGTTTTAAAGAATTTAAAAACCTTGTGGAAAATTAGACTAGAAGAAAAATAAAATGTTTAAGGATTGAAAATGGCGATGAGTTTTGTTATGACGAGTTTGAGAGGTATTGTAAAGATCATGGGATTAAAAGACATAAAACTACACCCTACATTCCGCAACAAAATGGAGTTGCAGAAAGTTTCAACAGGACAGTGATGGAAAGAGCACATAGTATGCTGAGCAGTGCTAGCTTGGAAGACAAGTTTTGGGATGAGGCAGTTGCAACATGTTATTTAATAAACCGTTCTCCTAATTCCGCTCTTGTTGAGAAAATACCTTTGGAAGCATGGTCTGGAAAGAAGCCATCTCTAAGACACATTTGTGTCTTTGGCTGTGAGGCATATGAATATGTGCCGAATGAGAAAAGATCTAAATTGGAAAACAATGCTTTCAAATGTATTTTTATTGGTTATAGTACTAGCATAAAAGGATACAAGCTTTGAAATCCTGATATGGAGAAGGTTCTATACAACAAAAGTGTTATCTTTTGTGAGCTGAAGCCTTCTACCTTGGATCTGCAGTCAGAGAAAAAATTAGAAAAAAAGGATGTAGTTGAAATTCCTCTGACACTAGATAAAGAGGAATTGAAAATTCAAAATGTACTTGAAACTGAGGACAGCTCAATTAGTTCTGAGAGTTCTGAAGAAGAAGAATAACCTCAGCCTCAGCCTGTGAGGAGGTCAACACATGAAAGAAAGCAACCTGATAGGTATGGGTTTTCTTTGTTAGATTCTACTTGTGCCTATGCTTTAATTTCTAGCACTGATGAGCCTAAGATTGTGAAAGAGGCATTTATAATGTTTGATTCAGACTCTTGGTTGGAAGCCGTGAATGAAGAAATGACATCATTAGAAAAGAATGATACTTGGAGTTTGGTGCCCTTGCCCGAAGGCAGGAAAGCTATTGGCTGCAAATGGGTTTTAAAAAGAAAATAGGTCTGGATGACAGTGTGGAAAGATATAAGGAAAGGTTGGTTATGAAGGGATATTCCCAGGTAGAGGGAATTGATTATGGAGACATCTTTTCTCCTATAGCTAAGCTAACGTCTATTAGATTTCTTTTGTCATTTGCAGTAACGTATGCCTTAGAGATTGAACAGATGGATGTGAAGACAAAATTTCTTCATGGTGACCTTGAAGAAGAAATTTATATGTCCCAGCTTGAGCACTTTGTGGAAAAAGGTAAAGAGAAATTGGTTTGCAAGTTGAAAAAAATCTCTATATGGTTTAAAACAGTCTCCTAGAATGTGGTACCAGAAATTTGACACTTTTGTTTTGTCATTGGGATTTGTAAGATCAAAATTTGATTATTATGTATATTACAAAGCTGAAAGTGATCGTATTCTTATTATTGCTCTTTATGTTGATGATATGTTTTTCATAGACAGTAGTAAGTTAATGATTTTTGATCTAAAATATCAATTGTCTGCAAAGTTTGAAATGAAAGATCTTGGTACAGCTAGGTATATTCTGGGAATGGAAATAACCAAGGATAGGAAGAGTAGAAAACTTTGGCTCAGTCAAAGTAAGTATATTAATACTATTTTGGAGAGATTTTGTATGAATGATTGCAAACGACTAGTTGTTCCAGTTTTGCAAGGAACGAAGCTATTTGTTGAATACTATCCAAAATATCCTACTGAGATAGAGGACATGACCAGAGTGCCTTATGCTAGTGCAGTTGATAGTTTAATGTATGCAATGGTCTGTACAAGGCTAAACATTGCGCAAGCAGTAAGAGTACTTAGTCGTTATATGGAGAATCCTGGAAGGACACATTGGGATGCTATGAAAAGAGTGTTTAGATATCTAAAGGGAACTTTAGAATATGCTTTGTGTTACCATGGCAATTTGGTTGAATCACAAAGGAATCTCAACATTCGAGGCTATGTGGATTCTAATTGGGTAGGGGACATTGATAGCAGAAGATCCACCAGTGGATATATTTTCATGATGAATGGTGGTGTAGTTAGTTGGATGAGTAAGCGGTAGGCTGTAGTCGCTTTGTCCACTACAGAGGAAAAATACATGGTAGCAACACATGCCTATAAAGAAGCAATCTGGTTAAAACGTTTGTGTTATAACATTGGGTTTGATGTAGGGATAATTACAATTTATTGTGATAGTCAGAGTGCTATTTGTTTGGCAAACAATCCTACTTTCCATGCCAGGATGAAACATATTGATGTGCAGTATCATTTTGTATGAGATATGGTGGAGGATGGAAAGGTCTCTTTAGAAAAAATGGATACTCTAGAAAATGTTGCAGATGCATTGACGAAACTAGTGAGCACAGACAAGTTCAGGTGGTGTGCCAGTTCGATGGGTCTTAGTGCCCATGAATTTCAGTAGTTTTGTTGTGCTTTGGAGGTGTCAGTAAGATCTTCATCAAGTGGGAGATTTTTGGAAAATATGCCTCAATCTTATTGGGATGTAAAATCTTGAAAGAGCAAAGTCGGTGATACCCTCTGCAAGTCTTACCAACTAGTAGTTGTGTTCTAATATTTTGAAATGCTTAGGTCACCGAGACGTTTCTGTCTTTCCGATGGGAGTCATCGGCAAGACATGCTGATCATTGTGAAAGTTTCCAACTCATTCCGCCCGTGCAGATCTCTTACCGATAGGTTGATTTCTAATGGTTATCAGGGAGACTTGTGGCAACAAAAGTGATCGGGGAGAGGCTTGAACTTTCAGAAAGACTCACTCCGATAGAGTATGTCTCACCGAGGTTTTTCACATAGGTAATAGATGACTTTGGGGAGACTCTTGGATGACAGTTTAGCTTTCAGTATGAACTCTTGGGGATAGCTATTCTCTCATCGACTATTCTGTGATCATTATGACATCTTGGCGATAGCGAGGGTCTTGCCGATAGAGCTACATGTGTTGATCATCGGTATGAAGTCTTAGCGATATTGTTTGTCTCGTTGATAGCCTTGCACGATGAACATTGGTATGACATAAAGTTCTATGAGACTCTTGGTGACAGCAAAACTCTTGCTGATAGATCTACACAAGATGAATTTGTGTTCGGTATGACCTCTCGCCAATAGTGATGGTCTGGCCGATTGTTCTACGGTGGATATCGTTGTGATGTCTTAGTGATAGAGTGAGTCTGGGCAACAATTTTGAACTCGATATGACTCTTGCTAATGGTGGTGACTCTAGGCGATAACGATAGCCAGGCGTTGTGGCATCAGGGAGACATGACCTAGTGTCTCATTAACATGCGACACAGTTTGAATGCCTTGACTGAATGTCTATCCTATGTGGTTTTTTTTCAACCAATCAGAGAAGCAGAATGTGAACCACTAATAGTTGGACTATTCTGGCCATTCTTGTGAGGAAGATCAACAGACCATGAATGACATGGATATACTCTGTAATCGAAGATGATAATCAGTTATGTGAATAGTTTGATGTGTGATCAGTGTGTATGAATTCAATTCAAAGAGCATTGTATCTGGGATGTTCTGTACAAGGTTGATCAAGGAAATTATGCTACTATAAGCTAACATCAAAAAGTGAAGTCTATACTTTGTATGTAATTTTGTTTACTGTAATACAAAGAGTCTTTTCTTGGTGTGGTGGGTTTTTCTCCCGTAAGGGTTTTCCCATGTAAATTTGGTGTTCAAATTGTGAATGTACATTCCTCTATTTCTACTGTTTCTTTCATGAGTATCTTAATTGGACTGTAATTGAAAATTTAAAGTCACATCTGCATTCTTCCTTGAGGTTTGGACGTTAGGAGATTTTGTTCTGCACCTTAGCTTTCCTTATAATGAATTTTTGGAAACCTCCGACTAACCGACTGCAAGACAACCTTGTTCATAGTCTCCTCGATGGTCTAATGACAAAGATGGAATCTTGGCTAGTGTTGGTGACATGGTGTCGAGTTGGCAGTGGGGACCACTTGGAACCTTATCGAAGGGACTTTCCTATATTTGAGGGAGACGATATGATGTCTTCTCGATGTGGCGATGAGTGACCTGGTAGCTTTTGAAGAACGTCATGGTGGAACCTGAAAGGTACGATGGTCAACAACATTGGACAAGTGATGTGTTGACACATGGCACAAATTCATTTGTTGATTGTGCATCACTGTTGTGAATCAATGATCATAGTTGTATTTCTTGATAATGATGTAACTGCATTACAAAATTAGATTGCTCATTGGTTGGACAATCGGTACTATGACACAAAGAGATTAGGCCAACCTAAAGAATGAGTGAGATAAAATGGGATGTTTGTAATGCAATGATAGTGTGTGAGAGATGAATGGTATTGCATTGGGTTGGTGTTTAATCAAAGGAAGAGTGAATGTAATGCTGCTGAAATGATTCTGTGAATTAACACCTGAAAGTGGAGTCTGTAACTCTGTATGTAATTTATTTACTATAATGCAAAGTGGCTTAACTTGGTGTGTGGGTTTTTTTCTCCCGTAAGGTTTTTCCCACATAAAACTAGTGTTTAATTTTGTGTGTTTTTTAAATTGTCTATTCTCTTTTTTTGATTGTTGTGTATCTTAATGTCTGTAACTCAAATTAAATGAAATCCTCTACAGTTATTTCTTGATAATTTTTCATTTGGAAGGCGTTTTTGCACCTATCTTTCCTTGCACAAAGTCCAAAATTCTACAGTTCTTCAACTCTTGCTTCCTTTGCATCATAATTCTGATCAATCTCTTTTTTTTACATCAATGAGCTAACAATCGCACTTATTGGATATCACTCATATATCTCCTTTTTACTTCAATGCAATCAAATTGCCAACATATTTGACATTGTTACCCTATTGCATAGGGTTAATGGAGATAGGGAGACTAGCACTTTTGAATAATAGGTTTGTCAATTCATACTTGTGATAGGCTAAGTCCCAATATGTTGATTGGGGAAAGTTACTTAGTGATAACTTGCACAATCAACTTACTAATTTCTAGAATACACAAAAATTTTATATATCATCATATTTTTTCTAAAACACTACAAGTATGCACCCATGGCTTGGACTACAAGAATTTGGGACATATGATGAAATTTCTCAAATATAGGATTTCTACCCTTAATTGCAACTAGATGTTACAAATATATATTTTAGAAGGTTAAATGATACATTTACCATTGTTATGGTTAGATAACTTGATTTTAACGTGGGCCAAATATTTTCTCCTGAAGCTATAAATTTTATCAAATGATTTGGGAGTTATTTCATTATTTTTCAAGGTTTTCCTATTTAAAAATAGAAGGTTTTGATGAATCTCCTTATAAACTATCCATATATATATATATTGAACACCTGGTACTTATTGAAACT
Organism: Sequoia sempervirens; assembly: GCA_007258455.2. Classification (NCBI taxonomy): domain Eukaryota; kingdom Viridiplantae; phylum Streptophyta; class Pinopsida; order Cupressales; family Cupressaceae; genus Sequoia; species Sequoia sempervirens. The sequence continues at coordinate 85,440 of VDFB02189360.1, forward strand.
TGCAATAAAATAGAGTCAGTGAATAAGAAATGCAGAGATATGAAAACGGAAGGTTATCGATTCCCATTGGGGTTGTACTATTGTAATTGTCCAACTTTAGCAGAGACATAAAATGTGGAAAGATATTTGGTAATGACAATTTTGTATTATTATTACATGATATATCTATATGATAGAAAATATTATATAAAGAGTAATTTATACCTTGAAAATAAAATAAACCATCTCCCTCATCTAGAATATTATCAAGATTATTGTGTTCAAATGAATTTGATGTGAGGAAAAGGGATTGTTCTAGAATGACTATTCAACAAATGAAAGAATATGAGCTAGGGTGGGATGTTGAAGCTATTGAAGATGGTGGCTCAAAAATGATTGATCAATTGTATTTACTATAATCTCTCCAATTTGATCCACTAACACCATTTAATTGGAGAAAAAAGGAGATAAAGGAAATGTGAATGAGATGTATTTCTTTATACTGAATATATATTTAATAAATGGCTAGATGCCAAAAGAATCAAATATACTTGCACTAGATCTTCAATATCTTCTTCTAGAGGAACAAAGAAAATAGAAAATTCAAGTGGTACATATACAACCATGACACATTTTAATGTTCCTAGAACAAGATCAAGTGCAACTAAGGCTAGTGGAGGAGATCATGAAGAACCTAAGAAAGGGGTTAAACTAAATATTTCTGATCCTCAAAATGAGCCTGTGTAAAAAAAGGTTATTGAGAAGAAGGCCATAGAAAGATCAAAATGTGGATGAAGAAATTTAACAAAAAGATAATAATCCACCCTAGGTAAACCATACATTGTATCAGGTATCACCATCCTCATATTTATAAATAATATTATTCATATGTCTCCTCCTCCCTCATCCAATAATGTTCCAAAAAACTTAATTGTGGATCCTAGCATAATGCAACTTGCTAGTCTATGATTATTCATACCCTCATGTTTGTGTTGACATTGTGTATGTTTTGTGTCTGTATTCCCTCTAGATTCATTATCATCCCATCTCTTCAACATTTGGACAATTGGAACCTTCTAGACATATTTTCTACTTTAGTGTGATGAGTGTAAGTTCATACTTTCACTAAAGTGGGAGCTAAATGTAGCATTGTAAATTGTCACCCTTGACAATTTCACACTATGTTTTTCTTCCCCTTAAGTAATTGGACCTAATTGTACACCTAATGTCCCAAATTATGCATTTCATGTTCCTTTTAATCATTTATCAATAAATTGCATGGAGAAAACCAATGCATACATTTAATATTTTCCCTTGACACCTTAAACCCCGCAAAATAGGATCAGGACCTAGTCGCTCTAAGCAACTTGGTCCCTCTATTTTGCCTCCAAATTTTAATATGTTAGAGTTAGAATTTTATTATTTTTAATTTCAAATATCAAATGTTGGATATCGAGATTTAATTTGCAAGAAATCATATTAATAGCATATAAGTACCTAGTCATTTCACCATTTGAAAACTAAGTGGAAAATTATTGGAAAACTTGGGTGATTAAGCAATTATTATCAATTCAAGAGTAGTCAAGAGAGGATTCATTGTAGTAATTCAACATCAAAGCATCATGTCATGTTTTATGTGAGTTTTTTCATGTTTATATTATCATATTATTTGTGAGATCTAACCCTTGTATGCCTTCAAGAAAATAAAGTCAACAACAATCAAGCCTTGAGGAGATGTTCATGACTTTAGTCCTTCAAGAAAGCCATTTTTGAGTGGTGATTTGTAGTCCCTTGTTGATTCATCATTCATTTTAGCCTTTAGCCTCTATCCCTCAAAAGGATAAGATCTCTTTAATAGACATTACCATAGTGAGGGTGGAAACACCAACACTGGGTTTGATTGAGGAAATCCCCTATATGGCACAACCCTTCAGGTCTCTCTTTGACTGTGCAAGTTTCAAGTCTGAAGAAGATTGGAAGAATTTCAAAGGTCAATTATTCATTTTTGCATTTAAACCCTACAACTTTACAACATACAAAAAATCAGTTATCTTGACACCTGAGAGAGATATGACAATAAGACATGGAGGAAAAGAAGGCCTTGATCTAGCTCCAAGGGACTATGAAATCATATCTGTAAGTCAATTACTAGGACACTATCACCTTGGGTGACTTGGTCCTCCATTTTCAGCCCAAAATTTATATTGATCATAGGCGCATATAACTTTTCTTTGTCTATTTTCAAAGTTTGAATTTATCTATGACTTGTTATTTTTGCATCAAAATATTTATTTACATCATTAGCCTAGTCAAATCATTGAATTTCATCCCCAAATACATTTTAGGTTTTGTCAAGGGATTGTTGAATCACCTTTCAAGTTGCAAGTCAATCCTATATCTTGTTTAAATTCATAAAATCCTACTACCTCAAATTATAAATAAAATCCCCATAAGAAGAAAAGTGCTTAACCCTAAAGCAACCCTCTAGGGTATCATTTTTTCTTCATTTCAGTTCCACATGAAACTTCTTGAAATAAATTTAATCTTTAATAATTTTTATAAAAATAATTTCAAAGAATATAGTAATTGGGATAATGTTCATGAAACCTTGAGGACATTGTTAAAGACTATATTCCTCATAAAACATGATGAACACAAAGATTTGCTAAGAGGGGGGGTGAATCAACATATATTAAAAATTAACCAATTGCTTTGTAGATTAACAACACATCACATGAACTAAAAGAAACAAAAGAGAGCACATGAAACACATATAGACACCAAGATTTTATCTGGAAAACCCAATGAGGGAAAGACCATGGTGAGGATTAACTCACAATATAAGTAACTCCCTACTAACAAGAGTTACAATGTTTGAGGCTCACTACCTATGGACTTGCAAACTAAGGTATGTTTCCTTAGAGATAGATACATTGGACCTAATAAGACTCACTATATCAGAGCATGATACATGGGAATAAAAGTAAGAAAATGATTATGAACTACTTTGGAGAAGCATCTAACATATGTTGATGATGCAAACACTGTTTAGCACAATTTGTCCTTCACACTGATTTCAAAAACTTCATTTTTTATTATGATCTTTTCACAATTCTCTCATCATTAGCTTCACAAAAAAAATTGATCTTCTATATATATCCTTCACAATAACACAATACTTCAATTCAGTCAGCTTCAAGATGACCTTTGGATGAAACATTTAATATTGTATAGGTCAGCTTCAAAATATATTCAAGATGAAAGAGATTTAGTTGTTGATCATCATACACTATGTCAAGGCCCAAAATATATCACAAAAAATTCTTCAAGACAAGATTAATCATGAACAAATGACATGTCATGTTGACTCAGGTAGTGTCAACACCATCAATACTATCACTATTTGACTTTACTTAGTTGGGGAGATACCAAAACATTATGTGGACTGGAGTGAAGGCATTATAGATCATGTAAAATATTTATTCAACCTTTCCTAAAGTATCTGATCAAGAAGTGCTAGAAAAAGAGGAGAGATCTATAGAATATGCATAAACAGAGCAATCCAGATAGACTGTATCATATTATTCTTTAAACTTAATCTTGCAAACCATCATCGTATTTGATACTACTAAGTAGTATGTTATGAACACTAAAGAATATGTTCATAGAACTACACAATTGTTTCTTCACTTTCAGAAGAATGCAAATCATTCTATTGAATTGTTTTTCTCTATCAAGGTACATTTCTAGAACAATGTTACTTGTTACTGGGTGATCCCACAATAGTGGTTTACAATTTTTGGCCAAACTCGACATTGACTTTTTTTTTTAAAACTAAATCTTCACATTCGAGCACCTATAAGGGTTAAACCATGAGGAATTTGAAGATGATGCAAACTAGAGTCTTGTCACATTTTGTCTTTAGATTCTAAAAATATTTTTTTCAAATTTTTTGAAATCAAATTGCACTTCTTTTTCCATCTCCCATGAAAATTGGTTTTTTTCAAAAAACATTTTAAAAAAGTGACGCACACCGTATAATGCATAACTTTTTTTTTCCTTGAAAGATAAAATTCTATTTTTAGAATTTAGATTTGTAACTCCGATATCTAGTGTTTCCACTTGGTTATATAGTTTTTATTGAAATTTTTTCTTTAATCAAGTTTCAAAGTCAAATAAATTACAATTCAGACATAACAGCGACCGTATAAAGCATAACTTTACTGTATGTATCGATTTTTTTTTTTTTGTTGGATCAAGGACTCCAATATCTGATGTACTCATTTTTTTTTTTGAGAATCTTCTATTTTTCCACGTGTGCAGAACAAAGAGTTTTGTTTTCGGTGAAAAACCTATATTTAATAAAACTTAAAAAACAAATAGATAATATAATCAAAACATATTAAAATTATATTTGTTGGATAGCTTGTTTTGAGGGCAACCTAATACCAGTTGGGTTTTTGAGATCTCCTCCATTTTCATTCTCAAATCGAGCTTCGATGTGCAAAATTATGAGAAATTTTGGTCCCTGAGAGGATGTGGGTACAAATAAGTGGGTTCGGTCGAACAACTATTCGATCGAACACAAAAATAATGTTCAATTGAATGGGGGTTCAACCAAACCCATTTAACATACAATAAAAAAATAGATTTGGAAGGGGTTTGGTTGAACATTTTGAACATGTTCAGTCGAACCACATCTATTAAAAATTATTTTTTAATATTAATATAAATATAAATGATAGTCATTTTAAATTATGACTTGAGAGAGAGATATGGAGGGAGTGGGAGGGAAAGGGAGAGTGGGGGTAAGAGGGAGATACTTGAGAGAGAGAGAGGGGGGAGTGGGAGAGAGATAAAGGGTAGGGGGTATAAGGGTTTAGGGCTTAAGGGTTAAGGGT